>PVIU01020336.1:0-34221 GCA_004026605.1 Ondatra zibethicus
TGAGGCCCCACAATTACAACTCCACCTGGTTGATATGACGTCATGATGCTGATAGCACTACTATAAGACCAGTTTTGGGTACCAGCTGCTCAAGATGGTTCCAATTTGCCTAGACTAAATGGTGCACTTTTTTTTACAACTTTCTGGCCAGAACTCCAAATAGGAACCTCAGAAAAACCCTACCAAATACTCAGAGACTATTTGTAATTATGCCAGACAATAATCTTGGAACTTAACCATCATTTTACTTTCACAGGATTCCATAGAAAGAACTTCGCCCCCATGACAGCTAAAAGTAATTCTAGAAGACAATGTCCCCTCTCCTAACAAAGTTTGTCTTAGGGTTAGGCACATCATTTAGGGGTTGATTATAATTGTTATAGAGTTGGCGGTTGGGGGGAAATTGTGTAAGTTAAGGTCAGGGATCTCTTTATAAAAAAGGGAAATGGAATGGGATAATAGGATTAGTGTGTTCTTACTTACACTTATAATAGTAGTGAATAATAGAGTGAATACTTGTGAGCTATTATTTGTAGGCAATTTACATTGGTATAGATTCTTGTATATTGATACAAACTTAAATTGTATTGAATATATTCCTATTTTGTCTACAATATTTGCATACCTAGGCAAAGTTATTTTGTCATATTGTATACATGTATGCTTCTGCCTCTGCTTAAGACATTTTTTATATTGATACAATTTTAGGATATATTTATCATATTGCAATATACATTTCTGCCTCTGATCAAGATACTTATTGTTTACATTTTGAGGTCATTGTCCTCATTTGTTGCACAGTTGTTTAAAGATTGTTTAATATTCTAATATGAAGTCTTAGTCTTTAAGTTATATAGGTATTAAGAATTATAGGTCAATAGTCATCCATGTTTGTCATAATTATTATTAGATTAATCAGGTTCTTTAGATACATAAAGATTGTGTTCTGCATAGATAAGTAATCTTCAATCACTTCAAAGAGCTGTAGAATATGCCATTTAAATAACTTAGGGTCCTGTTGACATAAGCCAGTATTGCTCCTGGCAGCACCAATCTATTCCTGAGAGAATGTTGAGCACTGAAAACACTCCACTTGGAATTTGTTTTCTTCTTCACAAAACTGGCCTTTGGGCAAGGAACTGCCCAAATATTGACCACTGACAAAATGCACAATGTCTGGAAAGGAAAAACAGGATACAAGAAAAAAGATTGTCAAATCTTGCCAAGACAGGGTAAGATGGTTTTGATAAATTTCATGCCTCTGAAAATGATCTGTGAGTTCAGTTAGTCTAGGCCTTAGCCAAAGTTGGTTGTTCCAACATTGCAAATGAGACTTTGAGTTATTGCCCAGGTAGCCAGTTGTCTCTGTCATTTGTTGCACATTTTCGAAGTTGCTTGATTGCACTTCCTGCTTACTCAAGTAATATTATTTCACTTCTCGGGTCTTCAATGGGGTTGAAGACTAGACAGTTGTAGTTACTTTCCTCTTATGACTTGACCAAATTATTCATAATGCAAGACTTAAACTCCTTAGTATAGAATAATTATTGAGACATTTATCACATGTTTCATGCTTGATATTGTTTATGCTGGTTATAATTCTTATTTTTATACCTGATATTTGTTCCTATTGTACATAATTTTGTATTAGGCTTAAAACTCTCTTATTTAAACAAAAGGTGGAGGTACTGTAGGAATTCCTAAAGCCTATAGCCTTTAAGTTCCCTGACCAATTGTTCATGCCCATTATACTATATATGCCAATGTAAAATGCGGATCAGGCCTCTCTTCCAGCAGCATGATTTGGTTTCTGTTCCCTGTTCATGCAGAGGATTGTGATCTGTAAATCTAGTCCTAAATAACTCTTTATCATACTGAATTCTGAGCTAGTGTGGGATTTCTTTGTAGCATCCTTCTTCACTTCTCCAGATCACAAGCCATATATATCATTTTAAGGATTTTCACCATGTTTTTAAACATACCAATCCACTATTTTGGAGATGTTGCTGTTGCTGTACTCAAGGATTACTCCATTTGTTATAGAAACTAGCTAGCCCATATCAAGTAAAGGTAGATGGCTTTCCTGGGATTTCTCCCTCTAAGACGTCCTGTTCTTAGACATCTTAGATTTGATTGCATATGCTATCACAAAAAGCATGCAGTTGCCACTATAAAAGGAGTCCCACCATCCTATACCACATAGGGAGGGGCAATGTCAGGATTACCCTCTTGGATGCTACACACTCACATAGATCAGCCCAGTTCCACTCCTCACCACTGGTTACAGGGACCATGTAGCCACTGGAGTTACTTATAGGAGTATGTGTGAAGGTTATGTACAGGGGCACAGGTGACTGAAGCAGCACTAAAAACCTTACCCTAAGCTGGGTGACCACTCAGGAACACCATTTTCTTGGATGTCTCTCCATGACTTCCAGACCAATCAGAAAGTCTCAAGTCCCCGTAGCTGTTGCTGCTAATATATCCTTGATGAAGAATCTTGTGATTCTTGTTTCAGGAACTTCCTGAGATTAGAGAGTTGTTTACTTTTTGAGTTTTAGGGATCCTCCCTACAGAATACAATGTTTCCATTTGGAAAGTACTGCTACACTCTGTCCTTCTATGCTTTGGAAATCTTCTATTACTAGAGACAATGTTAATTTGAAAAGTGGAAGGTACTAGGGTTGTCAGCTACAGTGAAACTAGGATATGAACACTCAACTTAGACTTTGCTTATGAAAGAACTCTCACATACTCTTTGAATGGGGAACAAATGATTCAAAGAAAGGACTGACTGGAAATCACCTTGACTGGGATAGAAGCACTGAGGATAAATATGGCCAGGCTCAAAGGCTTGGAGAGAGTGAGTGCTAAATAAAGTGTTCCAGAGCGTAGAATTAATCCATGGTACAGTCTTTGTTGCCTGTATTTTTGTGCTAGAAGCAATGTCTTCACTTCTCCACGTCATTAGGCAATGTTACTTCATTGTTCAGGATATATGTTCATTTTTGTTAATTGCATATATATATATATATATATATCCAGTTTGGGGTGCTTTCAGAGATATAGATCAAATATGCTTTTATTAGCTCTTAATGAAATAGTTAATTTTTGGCATTGGGTCATTCTTTGTTTAGAATACAGGTTATTACAATATATTTTAGTCATTACATTTAATGAATGAACATTTAGAATTAATGATGAGTAATGTAATTAGGAAAAATATGGAAATTATATTTATCTTTATTGAATAACAATTTATCTCTCATGTCTAAAATTTAGAGTTGATTCAATATTGGTTAAATATCTACCCCAAAATAAGTTTATGGTATTACTAACTGCATTCTTAGAATATATTCACTTTATAAATCACTTTCAGCACTACAGACATACTGCCACAGTGCAAAGTACTGGGAATGCTTTAGAATATATTTAAGAGAAAAGCCTTTTTTATACAAGATTTTCAGAGTGCTGTTTGGGAATTTGGCTCTTGCCCAAGTGTATTTTGATAAAGAAAGCATTCTCCATGCCTTAACTAATCTTCTCTTCTGTTCTATAGTGAAATCATACCCAGAAACTGGGACACTAAAAGAAAGAGAATATAATGAGATAAGTGGAGGGTTATTTTGACCTTATTGCAAAATCTAGAAGAAAGAAACATCAGAACAACAAAGTTCTGCTTAATTAATAGTTTCAACTTTAAATATTCCTTCTCTTCAGTTTTGTCTCATGTAAAAATGCCCCATTAAAATTTTGCTAAAATGTTAATACCCCTTGCTGTGAAAATTTGCTTTAAACTGTCTTTAATGATTCTAATACCCGAGCTCTTGATATATCAGGAAGTGATTCAAAGCAAGGATAACTACAAAGAATAAATTTCACTTCCCTTCAAATTGTCCTTTTTATTTATTTATTTAATTAACATTTGACACAGAGTTGCTTGAAAAACAAGAGAAAACACTCAATAATTCTTATAAATGCTATTTAATTTTCTACTTTTCACTAATGACTTTTTATGTGAGATCCATTTATGAAAGTTTATGGTAAAGTTTTCCAATGATAAAATATTATATTAACCTTAATTTTGCTACCAGAACAAACGTTTATTTTGCAGGAGGAAAATACATAAACATAGGCTGATTTGTCTTTGTTAGAACTGGCAAGTTGTTTCTGTGGATTTGTGCTACTGTTGGAGTACTCTGAATACCTACATTCATCTATTTTTAGTACCGATGCAGGGTCATAGATGGCTATATGTATGAAAAATATTTTATATACATTTTTGTTTTTGTTAAAATATAGTGTTTAGTGACTTGTTCTCCATCAACTCAAGACACAGGCTTTTTCATATGTGGATATAAATCTCCTGTCTTTCTTTCTGCTAAGTGTCCATCTTAATGTCAGTAAAACTCATGGTTACTATGCTGTCTAATAAAAATAGCATAACTGTGAGAAAAGACATAATGGCACCCCATTCATTTTAATACCATCATTACAATAAGAATTTAATTTACCATCATTTGATATTTAGTAGCAAAATGAATGGAGTTCACTTTGACACTGCCCTGATAGCAGATATCCTAATGAATAGTTCTATGATTGATTGGCTAGATGACATCAGCACAATTATAGGCCTGTGCAAGCATTAAATAGCCAAATTGTTGGGGGGAGAAACACATGAATGCCTGGAGTAGAATGTAGATGGAGTTGGAATATAAGCAGGGTTCGGGTAGAATAGAACCTTTCTTTATGGAAATGCACTTGGAACAATTTCACAGGAAGCAGTTGCTGTTAGGCACTACTGCTATAGCTGAAAGAACAATTTTCTCTTTTGTAACAACAACAACAAAATGCCTTGCCCTGGCATCACACCCTCTTAGCTTAGGTTGTCAAGGGAATTTTTTTTCCCCCAACAGGGTTATCAGTTTCTATAATATGATATTTCCCTCTGATATTATAAATTAAAAATCAACAAATTGGTAATTATAACTCTTAAAAACAAAAATCCAAGAGCATCAGTTATGTGTACCTAACTGAATTAAATAAAACTTGATTCCACCCATGAATTATGCTGTTCTTCACTAATTACTATTCAGGATGTTGGCTTGAAGAATATTTTACAGTGCTCCATTCTTAATTTCTCTTCCTCTTTCTTTTTGTAACTCCCGTTCTTCTTAAACAAACACACATACACATACACACATTCATGTGTATGCACACATGTGCACACATAGAGAAATTACATATAAACATATAATTCAATTAGTTAAAAATATCTAAATTATTTGGGTCTGAGGTTTCTTAAGGTATTTTTTTTAGAATTCTTTTACTTTCTCAAGATCATGCATAAATGTTTCTGTTATACATTGGCAATGCAACAGCTGGAGGTATAGAATGGTGGAACCACTGGGCCATCATTTCCATAATTTGAGTCCTTAATGGGTTTATAATTCAGCTGTGCTAGAGCACAGTATATGCTAATTTACATGCCTTCAGTTGAAGCAGGCATTTCATGAAAATAAAACTCTAGGAATAGTATTATAAGCGGCTTCCATTGCAAAAGATTAATCTTCTGTAAAAAATAGGACCACTCCTAAAATGACTAGACACAAGTCAGGCTGTATGTTATATATCTTAAATCATTCTGTGAGAGATCAGTTAAAGCATAATAATGCTAATCATTTTTAAAGCAATTCTCAAAGAAGGGTACTGCATTCTGTGAATTAGAGAAATAAAAAACCATAGTTGGTGCTTCGCCCTAAAAACTAGTACACCGTCACACCCACTCACTGTATTTTAGTTGAAACCAAGGATATCTTCTTATCATTGGTTTCCCAAACATAGGCATTCACAGATTTAATATAGAAATTTTTCTTTTGTTTTAAGTCCAGATTTTTATCACAGATTTATTGAAACAGAATCTATATTTACTCCCTCCATTCCTTTTATCCTTTTAACTCTTTTGAGACAGGGCCTCTCTATGTAGCCAAGGCTGTTGTTGAACTCACTATCTTCCTACTTTGCCCTCACCTTCGTCCATATTGCTCGGAGTACAGGTGTGTGGCATAACCAGCTCAGAATACATACCCATCCCAGCAGTTTCTATTCTCACTGATTCTGACACAGCCATAGAAATTTGTGTGGGAAGCTCTCCACATTAGGTTGAATACCTAAGTTCTGATTTTTTTGTTCATAATCACAGTGTCCCCTCGTTTCTCCATGTAGCAGTTTTCCAATCCCATTTGTGCTAACACAGACAAAATGATCTGAGAAGCACAAGTGTCTAAAATTCACTCTATTCAGGCTATGTTTACTTCAGATGAAATCCTCTGAACAGAGATGTGATTGTGCTACTCTTTTCTGGTGGGTGGGGGTGGGTAGACTGTCTTATTTTGAAGATAAGATCTCATTCCATACTGCATTATCGAGTTAAACTTATGATTTCCAGTCATCAGAGTTTTGTTCCTACCACACCTGACTACAGTACAGGTTTTAACACGCAATCCATGGGCTGGAGCATCTGGGCTTGTTGCAATGAATTCCACAAAACCCCAGCCAAGTAGCAATACTGTGGCTGAAGAGGAGTAAATTTAACAGCAAATGAAGATCTTTTCAAAAAGCAGGTAGTAAATCTATGAAAGTAATTAGAATGATAAATGATCAACCCCCAAACATGAATAGGTTCAAAAAGCATCTTAATAAACTGTGGAGGAAAATCCATAATGGATTGTTATGGGAGAAAAGAACCCTTTGAAATGATCCATTATTAAAATAAAAATAGGAAACAATAGAAATGCAAATGTAAGCCTTTCCATCTGATAAAAATTGTTGAAGGCCCATTTACAGGTGGCTAAGACACAGTTTGGCCATTTCAAAATCAATGGACTTAAAGAATTTAGAGATCACTGACTATTTTCATTTTCTGTTATAGAATAAGTTGATGCAAAAATCAGTCTCCCTGATTTTTAGAATTTTAGAATTCTTTTAATGACTTGAGTGTGGAAACTGAAGGTGGTGCTTCTGAATTTTAGAGGTATAAATGCAATCTGCAATGAAGCAGCTCATTTTTACTTCTTGTATAATGATGTGTCATCAAAATTAGACATATGAATGGATCATTAAGTTATTAAAGTTGTCCCTTTTAATTTGTTCTGGTATCTGGTATTCTAGCGAATTTATGGTGATTGGCAAATGTACTGATAAAGTGTCCCAGGTCATCTGCATAAAAACCTCAATGTAGGTGGTATTGAAATGAAATTTTCTAATCTTAAACATTCAGTCAGACTTCCACTTATGGGACCAGAAGTAGAACATTTTATTTCATTAATTTAAAGCAGTTCAATAATCCATGCTTTAATTTGTGCAATTATATACCACCTCCTCTGCCAGCGCCTTATCCCTACAATCTTTCTGTAAATTTGGTATTCAAGGAAACTGGGATTACATCAATACATCAAACAACAACATCAAAAAAGCCCCCAATCACATCTTTACCCTTAAAATTCCTTCATTGAAATAGATTTTATTTCAGTTCTTTTAGCTCATTTTTTACAATTCTATAACACTGATGTTGACATTCAATTTTAAGATTCTGAAAATAATCTAAAGTTGAAAGAAAGAATTTACAATCACAACAGAATGAATTTGTGGTTTGTCCCTTACTACCTTATACATTAACCAATCACTTTTTCCAAGGGTGAGTAAAATATATTTGAAAACGGCTGGTTAGAATTAGAGCCAACTGAGACTAAGATAATGTATGAAGACATTTTTCTAACCACAAGTTTGGTTTTCTCTGATTTCTCATTCTCACTGTGAAGGTCAGGCTACAAGCACCAGCAGAGTTAACCTCACTCTGAAACTGGGCTATAATGTTCAACACAGGAAGCTTCTGTGCATAGTGTATCTCGCCTCTCCCAGTTGCTGGGAAATGGTTGATTGAAGGAATTGCAGAGTGGTTCATAGCTTTGAAAAATCAATTATCAATTAATAGGGCCGTTAGGACACCCTAGTCTTTGAGCATGGCACTCTGCCACAGAAACACTCAAAAAGTTTTTACAGTTATACTGTAGACAAAAATCCATTTTGTTCCTAAATCCTCCTGTTAATCAATGCTGAGATAAAAACCTAGCATTTTGTTCATTTAGCAGCAGATTCATTTGATCTGGAAATGCCTTAATATATATCACTATGTATGTATCAAACTTCCAGATTTCATTAGGTCTTTTACTTGGTTTGGCAGACAGTTTATAACTTGTCAGAAAAACAGGTAAACTAAACATTAAGAAAGATTTTGTAAGTGTGTGTGTATGTGTGTGTGTGTGTGTGTGTGTGTGTGATTAAGTCCTAAATTAGAGACATCAAGTTCCTCATGTGAAAAGAAAATTTTCCAGAAACCATTTCAATTATAAATTTTCTATGAATTGGCTTTTAGATAAGAATTGGAAAAAGAGGGCAGGGAAGATAGTTCATTCTAATAAATTGTTGTCCATGCAAGCATGAGACCTTGAATTTCAGCTCCAGACCCAGAGCCAGGCAAAAAACTTGCCCTTTTATATCACTACTGAGAATGCAGAATATCCTAATCAGCCAGATCCAGATCCCAGTGAAAGAGGCTTTATCTCAAAACTTGGGTGGGTGGTTCTTGAAGGAGGAACTACTGGCTAACCTGTGGCCTCCACACACGTGTACACATACATACGTGTGCACAGACACACAAATGTAAAAAGAGTTCATGATGACTAGCACTGTTATTTATATATTAGAAGATAAAAATTGATAAAAGTGAATATAGTTGTCAAGAGAAGAGATAATTTCTCTGCCTACTGCTATTCTAGTAAATTCAACCAGCAAAATGTCCTGTCAACAGTGTCCTAGAATGTGGAACTAGGACTCATAAAGATTTTGTCAAGACATTTCTATAAAGTGTTTATGGCCCAACAAACCTTTCTGCCAATGCAATAATCCAAATCAGAGTAAATCAAGCCAAATTAGAAAAAACCCAGGTTTAATGGGTGCCAGCACTCCTGGATGGCCTTCCAGTCCCCAGAGAGGAAAGACTGGTAAAACACCGAGAGGGGGAAAGGAGACCCAGAAAGACCATGTGTTTCTTCTCTGGGAGGGCAGTTTAAATGGGCTGTGGGAGTAGTCTTGAGCCTCTGTGGGGAGGGGTGACCATTTGGTGGGCTTTCTCAGAGGTGGAGTCCGGACTGCGACAACTCCCAGGGGAGGGGGTTTGGGGTGGAACTTTTCCACCCAAACATTCTAGATTCCTTGGACACAGGGATGCCAGGGGCTGGGGTGGAGCCTTAAACCAAACAGTTACTAAGTGAGTTCTAATGTTCATTAATCATTCATTTTACCTGAATTGAAAGTTTTCAGGATTAAAACTGGCAATCTAGGATGACTTGCTACTTGAAGTCTGATGATATATTTTCTTTTAAGCTTAAATTTGTATATATTAATGGAGTTCCACTTTGGAACCACATCTTTACTAATGCATCTACAGACTCCACCTGATATGTTACGATCATGCCACACTCCATAAAACAGACCACCATTGTTCTTATTTGAAAGCCTTCTTCCCTCCTATTTTCTTACTTGACCAAGAGGTAAGGAAAATGAAACAAGAACATTCCACAGTGTAAGGATTGGCAATTTAGCACATTTGGGAAATTATTTCATCCTACAAAAATTGCCATAGAGATTGAGTCTTTAAACATATGAATTAATAACAGAGGTGAAGTACTCTTCAGCTAAAAATAGCAATAGTTACTCAGTACAAAACATTTTATTGCCTTCTTTAGAGATAACAATATCAGTTAATAACCTTGGTGGACATTTTAGAGATCAGTAATAGAATGTATTATTTTGGCTGTTTTTCTCCATTCCAAGGTTTTGGTGTCTGAAGGATACACACTAGAAGTAATTCTACGTAAAGAAATTTGCAGAGGGCCGGTGAGATGACCTAGCTATTGAAGGAGCTTGTCAACATGTCTAATGGCCCAAGTTCAGTCGCTGGAACACACAAAGTAGATGGAGAGAACCTATTTCTGCAAGCTTGCTTCGGACCCTACATTTGTGTCTTACACACACACACACACACACACACACACACACACACACACACACTATCTTAAAAATGTAAGTTATTAGCAATTTCCTACAGCATATAGCATGAAACATGGATATAGAAACAACCCCACAGCCTAATGGATATTATTGGATTCCAGACGGTTGGAATAGTGGTTGGCTTGTAATAGGTCCTCCCTGAATCCATGGGAAATGAATGAAAGTTCAGCAACTACAACACCAAAACACATAACAGCAATTGTTGGTTGAATTCCTCATAAGTGCAAAAATATTAAACCAGAAAGCTCATTTGTTTTGCATATCCATCATTCCTATTTTTCTTGGATTATTTTTTGTTCTAACTTATTAGGAAGCATAAGTGGGTCTAATTTCCACCTCAACTGATAGTAATAGTGTGAGAAAAAAACAGCCTCAGAAGTTCTTTCCTCTAAAGATTTGGGCCTGAAAGCTTTGGATCCCTAATTGTTATATTATGCATTATATTATATTAAGTCTCCTTTCTCTGATTCTCCAGCCAGATATAGGTGGTTTTAATACCGATGCAGTTTACCCCACACTTCCATTTTGTTGGTGGTTATACAAGAAGGTTCGAATAGAAAGCCTCCAAAAAGTCCCTACTTCATTCTTTCTGGTCCATTGCTGCAGGAGATTACTATCAAAGAATAAGGTTTAGTTTTCTCAAAATATTATGGCTACCATAATTTTCAGAAAGTAAATGATACACTTTAAGCCTGGATGCCCATCACTTCTGAATCACTTCTCTCTTGGGGAAATATGTAAATATATAAATATACCTTCACAATAGTCCCACAATAACTGTGACCCAATTTCCATTGACTCTTGAAATAGAAATCACCAGGGTCTGCATATTTGAATACTACATTTATGTCTGAAAACTAGACAACAGTCATCATAGTCATTTTCTTTGCTGTGACGGTTAATAGAACTCTACAACATGATTTTCAGGAAAAGAAATACAATATGCACATTTGGTTGACCCATTTTTTTCCATAGAGCAGTTTTGTAGGAATGGAGCTTCAGTGTCATAAACCAGATTCTCCTAAATACTGGTTAAAAAGTAAACCTAAGTTAGACACTTGCAGTATTGGTGAGAGATGATCCAACTTTGGCTTTTCTTCGAATGTATATTTCTTATAATAGAAAAAAATCATGGTAGCTTCTTTCTTCGTTTTCCTTGCCACCTTTCAGAAAGTATCCAAGGAAAATGTGTTTTCTTTTGCTAATGCCTTATCATATTCTAATTACTATTGCACATGTTACTGCAAGCACTACTTTTTGAACTGCATATAATTATTCCGGCATTATGACTTCTTCATCCTTTGGAAACATCCCATATTTTTTGTGGGTACTTGGATGCTAATGTGTCTGATCCTTTTGAAATAAATAAATGCATATCATGACAATGCCCATATCAATGAGAACATCTAGGTTAGTCTTATGTGAAAGACCAGTGTCAGTTTGGTTTGCTATGGCTCAGTGAAAAGAATCCCAAACACAGATATTAAAATGGCAACTTAAATGTTAATGTTTCTGTCTTGTGGCAGATTAGAATTATTGTGTGTTAAAATTAATACTGATCCTACCCTGTACAAGCAGGAAATTAGAGACAAATTCCACGGGATGGATATGGAGCATTTGAGAGGGGTGGCTTTGCAATCAGAGGAACTTGGCCTTGAAAGCAACCATTCTTTTCCTTATATAATACTAACTTAAAGACCTAGAGTGAGACATTTAGAACAGTCTCAGTTCTGTGCAGCTTCATTATACAAGAAGAGTTACCAGCTCATCTTTTGTTACCGTTTACTATCCATCAGGACTGGAAACAGCAGAAGGGGGAGAACAGATCTAGGGTAATTTTTAGACTGTGCAAGAAAAGAGTCCTTTTTTGATATATAAGTTCTGATTTAGATATAACCATTGCCTCTGATTGAGTTGCACTAGGGAGAAGCCAACAGAAAAATACTAGGAATTAATTATTAAGTCATGTTTATATATTTATATCTTTCATACATATTCATCTATTTATTTAATATTTAGTGTTTTAATTATTAAACTGTTTTTGGACATTGTTTATGGGAGAATATTCCTTGGCAGGCAAAATATATTCTCAAGTACAACCAGCTGAATGCAAAGCAGAGCATCCCGAAACATTATATAGCCCCCCATCTCCTAAATTTCTCATTGTGTATTTGAAGTCAAAACACTTAAAACAAGAGGACAACTCAATCCCTGAGAAATTCTACTAGATAACTGTGCATTACTGACTCTAAATCTAAGACAAGTAAGAAAAAAGATAACTAAAGGTGACTCACTGTAAAGAGTTTAGTCCACCATGAAGAGTAATGTGAAAGACTCAAAGAATTAAAATCATTTGAAAGTCAAAACATTTACATGTTTTTATAGACCTCCCAGAAGAGGTCTATTTAGAAGGCTATATGATTTGACAGCAGTGACTACATGTTGTGATCCAGACTTCATCTTCTGCTGTGGTGATCATTCTAGAAACTTTCTGATACCCCAAATCAAAGTTATTTTGCCGAGAAAGGAGAATCCTGAGGGTTATGTAAGCTTAGCTTTCCTTAAGCAATGATGCAATTTCAGCTGATTTGTAATGGATCAGTGGGCTATAGAAAGAAATTTGTGATCTATTAGTTATTTTTCAGTTTTTGTTCTCAGAAAGAAAATACGTATGTTTTTTATAATGGAAACAGAGCAGCAGGCATGACAGAAAAGAGAACCAATCACACACCTCTATTCAAAATCTTGTATAAAATATGTAGTTTCCTTGAATTCTCCTTTTAGAAAAACTATAAAAATCTGTCCATGATCCCTCTTTAACAGAACACATTCTGATTCCTGGTGGAACCTCAGTTCTTTGAAGTACCATTTGAGGACTTCCAATAAATGTCTTTTTTTTTTTTAATATACCAACTGGGCCTCTCTGCACATGGTTTATGGCATGAACTCATGATGAAGGGGAAGAAAAGATCTTATGGCTGCTCTGAGGTGGATTGAATTTGGTCTTATCTAGTTTCCTCTCCAGCAATATGATGTGGCATCTGGTTAGAAAGGAAAACAACACTGTCACTCACATTTTCCAGAGCTATACTGTCCCGAGGTAACTTTGGAAATACATATTCCCTTAAAGTGGCTTTTGCCCACACAAGATTGACTATAACCTCACTGAAAATTGCTTTAAATCTAAGCCTTAACAGAAATAAGATGACACTGAAATTCCATCTAATTTTATGTTTAATAAACATCCACAGTACTGTATTTACAAGCATATGAGTTACTTTGGCAAATAAATTCTGGGGATCAGAATAGAAGAATATGTTATTCTTGGCTCTGAGAATGACACTACTGCAGTGCTCCATAACTTGTTAAAATGCAGAGAATAAGTGTCCATGTGCTGCTGAACCCCAGCTGATCCATCTGCAATGCAACCATCACATCTAAGGTTCAAGAAACATCACAGAAGAGATGGAAGAAAGATTTCAAGAGCTTAAGAATCAGGATGCCTGCTGTTAGATAACATCTTTTGGGAAAAGATACCAATAAACTCTCAACAATATGGTTGAATGAACACGACAAGTATGATGATATAAGTTGACAGGCCAACACGGATGAGAAAAATTTCAGAGGGTTCTACATCTACACGAACAACTGCAGATGGTCAATGGCTTCTATGATAATGAGAGTCAGTTTTCTCCAGAGACAATCTCCCTAATAGTTATTAATCCCAAGTTGTTAGCCCTGGACACATGTACATATGGACAACACTAAATGGATTTAATAGTTTATACACACATGCAAATGTGTGTTTGTGTGTATGTGTGTGTACACTAAAATATATACACTTGGTATTTAAGTACCCAAAAATGACATACAGAAGTATTTAAACATTTTTCATACATTCCAGAACATGGTATAATATTGACATAGGCATTTGAATATTTTTGTGAAAAGGTAACATATTTCTGGGCACAGGTTTTATGAATTAGGCCTACCTAAAAGAGATAGATACTTGTAATCAGAGATCAGCCTAGTTGGAAAGTGTCCTGGTAACCATCTACCTCGATTTCTGCAGGGAGAATATGGCCTACTTTTATATGACCTTTGAGCTATGAACATTTTTTTTCTTTTCAACTTTTAAATAACGTTTTTAACAATAACAACAACAACAAAAACAAACCCAAAAGGTCCAGAGAAGGTATGTGACTATATCCTCAAAGTCTCACATGATTATGATACAGTTCTGTACCAACAAAGTTGGTGTTTGTTTATTTTTAATCATTTCATATTAAACTTACTTATTCAACACACACAAATACACACACATGTACACACACACACACACACACACACACACACACACACACTGACCTTTTCTCAAAGTCCAACCTTCCACCATACCACTGAACTAGTTTAAATTTTAAGCTACTCATGTCACCTTTTAAGAGAGGCATAAGTTTTCCAGTTTGAATGCCCATGGAACTCATACAGATTTTGTGCTATAGACAACACACATTAAATTTTATTGAAGTTTTATCTTCTACCTCTTTCCAATTATTTGATAGCAGTATCTCAACTTATATGTGTAAAATTATTAATATTTGACATCATTTTGTTGGGAGTTTTCTCAGAGGATCCCCAGGGACTGAGATGTTATGTGTCCGTTCACAGTTCCTAAACAGGGATTGACATATGATCCAATTTAGAATACTGATTATCAGACCCATTGTATTATGTTAATTAACTATTGAGAGCTGGGTGTATGGTGCCCTAAGTCACTTAGACTGTGTAAAACAGTAGTTTTTCAGACTGTGTTTTGCTCTGAGAGACTCCATCTTACAACTTACTTTTTACTCCTTTTGGAAAATGGAAGATGTCTCCACCCCTCGTTGGACATGTGAATGGCCCCATTCACCTGGCATCAAGCACACATCACAGACTGGCAAACAACCTTTTCTTGGGAGTAGACATGGTGCTACCCTATAAATTGTGGTGCTGTGTATTAGGACTGCAGGGGCTTGTGGGTGCACTAAAATAAAAACAATGAAAATAATGGCAGGAGAATAAAGGATGAAGATTAAAACATCAAGATGAACATGTGAAAGAAGCCAGTTTGCAGAGAAAGACCAGAATCCCTTCTTTACCTGTGTCCCATTTAGCAAACAGAATTCATGAGACAAAACAAAACAAAACAAGAAATAGAAACAGAAGTACATTCTGTGTAAAGATCTTACAAAAGGCTATATGCCTCAGGTCCCAGTGCTTTTAGGGCTCTTTCCTCAGCTCACTAGCCAACTTCCTACCTTGGATGTGCTTGCCTTTTCTTAACAAATAGTCTTGATTTCCACTTTTAGCCATGTGCAAATCTTTTGTGCTGGGATGCAAGAGCATGGAATGGAGTGGTCTCTGAACTCAGGCCTATGGAGCAGCACTAAGCATGTTTTGTGTTTTCCTTTTCTTTATCTCCCTTTTAGACACTGGTCAAAGGTCTAAGCATGCCCTTTTGACACTCTGAGTTTTCTCCCAGTTTCTCTGATATCTACACTTAACTAAAAGTATGACTTTTTCTTCCATTCCATCTCCTTTCTTTACTTCCAATAGCTGTTGGGGGTTTTCTACTTGCCTGTCCTGATGTTTCCCTCTCAAACTTTAGTAAAATTGTTCCAGAGACTCCTGGATTTATTTTTAATTTTTTATTAATGAGACTAAATAGAAGAAAATGTCTGTTTGTCTAATAACAAAATAAGGCCCATAAACTTATTGAACACACTAGACAAAGGACAGGATATAAGGCTCTCACTGGGACTGTGTAAAAGAGGTAGACACATAGCACTGTGATAGTGAATGTCCTCAGTACCCTGTCATCTTACTATCTGTTGTGTACCTCAAGGGACCAGCAAAGAACTCCCTTCTGTCTTAGGGTTTTCAGCTCTGTTGGTTCCCAATTACCTATATAGTCTACTTGAATTGCTTGTCCTTCTGTTCTCCTATCTGGATCTACAGTATATCTGTCCACTTACTCATTTGTCACAACCTGGTCCTGACTTCTCTTCATTTTATTATTGTGACTCAATTCTGATCTTGCTGCCTGACTCTACAGCCAATAGCTAGATTCTTCTCCAGCTTAGTTATGCTATCAGTACAGACTCAATTTGCATTTCTATCTACTTATCTGCTTGTTAGTACTTCTAAAACCCTTGCTGCAACCTACAGATATTTGTATATGCATACATATTTACAGTGTTATAACTAATGTGTGATATGAGGGTTAATATTAATAATTAAGATCCAAATAAAAGAACCTGTATTTGCTTCTAGGGCTATGAAGAAAGTGCGAGTATCTGGCTAATATTTTGCCACTGAAAATGCCATATCATGTGAATTTATTGCTATAATAAATTCTAACAATATGGAAAGACACATCTATGCTGCTGATACAACACACAAAAAACACTTTCTTTTTCACTTATTTGTTTTACATTCCTATGTGTATGTATGTGTGGGCAAACTTGTATGGTGCACACATGTAGACATCAGAGGATTATTTGGCTGAGTCGATTTGTACCCTCTTTCCATCATGTGGGTTCTGGAGATTATACTCAAGTTGTCAGGCTTGGTGACAAGTGCATTGCCTGCTGAGCCATCTCACCAGCTCAACATCATTAAGAAAATGAATACTAACTCTTTTCTCATGAGTTAAAAGGCTAGAAGAAAACTATCTATGAATATGGACATCTTCTTTATACCATCAAGACATGAGGATGAAGTATTCAAGGAGCAGAGGATGAATGAGAAACTGAGATAGAAGTCTGGTGACATTTAAAGCTATAATTTGATCATAATGATTAGATAAGACAATGTATTCCTTTTTGATTAAATTTATTTGAACCTATTTTCCTGCTGTTTACAAACAAATGAGGAAAAGTAATTGGCAAACCTAGTGGGGGGATAATCCAGCAAACTGAATGATTTTGCATAATCCACAGGTGAAGGATAGCTTCCTTCATTATATGACCAAAATAAATAAGTGAGAAAGACAAAATAATATTATTTCATTACACATGAAAATTATGTGGTCTTTGCATATAAAATTTTACTGGAATGCACTACTTACTCATTTGTCTGATTTTGTGCTAAAGCAGCTGGCATGATTAGTTCTGACAGCATTTGTGTGGACCGTGAAACCTAATATATTTATAATTTGGCCTTTTACAGAATAAGTTCACTGACCTCTGTTCTAACTAAAACAGTTGACTCCCCAAAGCTCCTTTTGCTTAAGCTTCCTTTTGGTCTGCTAGGGAGATAATACTGGTGCTTACTGAAATTTATGGTTCTATCTTAGACTAAGAATTGAAGTCCAGGCAGGGAGAGAAAGGGGTCACTTTTACCCACTCAGGGAATAACTCAGTGAGTAAGGAATTTATTCACTATCAGGTAGGAGGAATTGTCAGTGAGAATTTTGAATAAGTTGTTAAATGTCACCAGGTGAAATACTTTCTGACCCAAAACCTTGAAAATCTGTTTTACATTATCAACTGTAGGTGTAGAGAGTCAAAAGAGGAACAATCATTGGCTCATTGGTTCATTCTCTCTGATAAGTTAGAGATAGTTCCAGGTTTTATTCTCACATTTTGTTTGATTCACTCTAGCAATCATCCAAGTTATGCCATGTTTGTGGAGGGAAGGTCATTAATAAGAAACCAGAAAAATGGAACAGTCCCCATTATGAATTATTATAAACATGGTCCAATAATCTCAAACTACAAACCTTAGAATGCTGGAACCTGCCACTATTGATCTGCAGCATGGCACCTGGTAACTCAAGACTTTGAGCAAGAATATCTGCCCTTAGTTGCATGATCCTGATTTGCATGATCCCTATTTGTATTACAGAGACTGAAAAAATGGTAATTATAAGTGTAGCAGTTCACCTTACACTGGCAGAACTGCACAAGTGCTAATCTGGACTGTACTTCTGTACGTGATGTAAATTACATGCTGGAAATTGCACATAAAGTAACCCACCTTAATCATAAAAGCACTTTCCCAAGTTGAGAATCCCACAGCCTATTTCTTAAAAGTTTAAGTGGTATAGTATATGTTATTAACTCTGTTGTCCTCTTGTTATGAATTGCAATAACCCTTTTTTGTTCTGTTCCTCAGAACTAAGGAAGTAGTGACTGGTTGCTAAATCACTCTATCTCCCCCCTGCATAAAGGTTTTTTTTTTTGTATGAGAAAATATGTTTCACCTTGTTTTTCTAAGAATACAAAATCAGTAATGAGATTTGAATCTAGATCTTCTAGGATCTCAGATACATGGTCTTTCTGCTATAACATGGGGTAGGAGAATCTGAAAGAGCAAGTCAAGCACAACACTTGCAAGAAAATAGATGGACTGAGAATGTCTAATATGAAAGAAAGGTCGTCCAATATCAGAAAGAAAAGTGTCATGCAGTTCCCAGCCTATAATTTATATATGTAAACAAATGTAAGTGTGGCTATAGTGTAACATTTAGAAAGGAGGTCCCAGAAGAGGAATTTTAAAAAGGGGACCAATGCTAAATAGCTCACATATATATAGCATATCATTTGAATGATTTCTCATGGCATAACGTATTTCCAATTCAAAATAAGTCCTTAAATGTGTCGTGTCCATATGTGATTCATTGAGAGGCTGTTATCTTAATGGGAGATCTTAATTTCAAATTATGTTTTTCATCGTTGAATATTCCTGTATTGTATAGTTCTTTGTATGTTCTACTATATTATTTATTTTTCTGTTCTTCTGATAAAACATCATAACCAAAAGCAACATAAGAAATAAAGAGTTTATTTTGCCTTAGGGGTCCAGAAGGATGAGAGTCCATCATGATAGGAGACTGAACTGCAAGTTGCCACCATGGCAGAAAGAGCAAGATTCCCTAAGAGGTTACATGCTTAACTGTATGTATAAAGGAGAGACCACACACTGGAGGAGGGGCCAGGCTAGAAACTGTCAAAGTTAAGGCCCAAGTGAAATACTTCCTCCTGCAAGACTGTACCTCCCCAAAACAGCACCACCAACTGGGGCATTTATCATTCAAATCACCACAACTACTAAGCGTAGTATTTCACTCTTTAAACACAAACTTTACTTATCCTAATAATAGAGTTTGAAGAGTATTAGGAGTATTTTTAAAATAATCACAATATTGAAGCCCCTGAAAATTCTTATGAATACTGATTTATTGTCCCTGAATCTCTTAGAGTAACATATCAGGAATCTGTAAACACTGAGAAACTTGCTTTGTTCACTTTATGTCATAACTCTAAAACATATTATTGTTGCCAAATAAATGTCCTGAGATAAACAAAAATAAAAGACAAACAGGTTATCTCTAGAAGCACGAGTACGGTAAGAAACTTAGAAAACATTCTGCTTCAGGATCTTTAATCAAGAATGGTAAACGTATGGGAACAGAGTTCCTACAATAAGAGATGGCCCTTTGGAGAGTGGAAAAGGGCAGTATAAGTAATCATGTAATAAGAGATGGCCCTTTGGAGAGTGGAAAAGGGCACTATAAGTAATCATGTAGAGCCAACACAATCAATCTGAGATTATCTTAGGATAAGCAGAATATATGGTGACCCTAATTAGAAGTAACAAGGTCTATCTGATGATGGGAGGAGTCATGATAATGAGACAGTGACAAATGAATAGATTAAACCAAGGTCAGGTGACATCATTGGAGCAGAGGATACACTGGGATGGAAGAAATTAATGAGTGCCAGAAGCTGCTCAAGACAATTATAATGTCAACTCATAGTCTCCATAAGCTATTGAGGTACTTAGTTCAGTAGGTGGAAGTAGGAAAAACTTGAGGGAATAGGGCTCTGACAGTTTGTATTAAGCAAGGGCAAAATTGTATCACTGTGACTGAGTCAGTAATTAGGGTATCACACAACTGAAAGCTATTACTAAGAATACTAGTTTCCCACTCATTAAAAACAACAACAGCAGCAACAACAACAAGTCAATGATCAGAGCGTTTAATATCATTTTGCTGCTCCTAGCTAGATTTCGAGTAGCTATCATGTGGATTCCTCTGACACATATTTGTATGTATTTCTCTTAAGCTGTAGCTGAACAATAATAGTAATTCTCATCCCAGACCTATTTGTCAGGCTCTTACAGTCTTATGCTGTTAAACTGAATTATGGTCTGGCCACCATCTCATAGGGTTTTACAAGATAAACAAAAACAGGCTTTCTGATTCACCTTTCAACTTTTACTCCTTTACTCTTCTGATGGCATCAATTTCTGTCCATCATCTTTACCCTTTGGCCTTCTTCTTGTCCTACCGACTGATGCCCTTTGTGAGCAGATACCATCTTGACAATGTAGAAATGAGCCTTTTGGCTTTTCTGGTAATGAACTTGTATTCAAATGAGCTTGTAACAGCATTAAAGGAACTTGTTTCACCTGTGTTGGCTGCCCTCCCTCACATGTATTTTTTATTAATCTGTTAAAGTTTCTCATGTTATCAAATCTCATAATAAATTGTAGAATTTGACAGCTACACTTTTATCGGCAAACAGTACTTTGAAAGGATGTGTCCTTAGAGGATAAGCCTTGACAGTGTTTTTATCCAACATACATTGAAACATTGGTACAGACATCAGTCGATGAGAGCCGGCTGCATTCAAGAATTGTGCTGATTGTGCACACTTATTCACCTCTTCATGCTAGGCCCTCATTTGGTTATTCATTCCAAGGCCCATCAACCTGCCTGCATCTTGCCTGTTTGATGGATGCAAGATAGCATCCAACACATTTCCAGCATCTTGTGTAATGCCTGGATCTGATGTGCTTTTTATGCGTACACCCTACAACTTGAGATTTAAATGTGACTGTACTATTATTTTGTACTTTATCTTGAGAAAACAACTTACCTCTGGCTAGACAAGACAGGTAATCTGGCAGCAAGGGTATTTTGATGGTTTCTTTCAAGTACATTATGGGGCGGTACAGCATGGGAAAACAGAAGACTAGCACTGATACAGGCTAGAAAGGCAGTCCTCCAGGCAAAGAAAATTGCTTGCTCTTTACCACTGAACAGCATTTTGAAAGAAAACACTGGAAAACAGACGGTGAGGATACACAGGAGACTTCTTCATATGCAACATAAAAGAGAGCAAAAGGAAAAATCATGGTTCTGCAACTAACACACTATTTAAGATGGACATGATTAAAATGCTGCTAAACTTCACAAGAGTCACACCAAAAGGGCTTCCTTTCTCATGGGGTTCACAGAGGTGACTTTTGGAAGCATTTCCACTCCTATGTTCTGTCATGCCTTAATAATGTGCAGAAATGGAATTGTGGTCATTAATGATGCTCTCCCCTCCAATCAAACTGTGGTTTCTAGATTACTACTTCCCCCTAGTTTTCTCTAATTAAGTGGCATCTATGCTATGCTGCTTAGCAATTAGCTCTAAGAGCCACAAAACGTTTTGCAAGTTTGCCTGGCTGGAAAGATGGAGAAAGGACTGTGTAGTGCTCTAGTGTCTATGTTATCCCTCAGGATTTCTGTCTACATTCCAAATTAAATGAAGTTGAAAGCTTTGTATTATTAATTTGAAAAAATACCTTTGTGATAAAGTATGTGCAATGCCCCAAACATTTAAAATGTGTTAGCACCTACTATCAACTGTGTTTATTTAAGTCTGCCTATTGAAAAGCATGATTAAAAAGCTTTAATGATTTAAAGGGTTTAAGAAAGCAAGAATACCATTTAGCTCTCCCTCATCTGATGGTTCAATACGCACTGACATCTTTACAGCCATTAAACATCTTATCAAATGTATTCATGTTAGATGATAATTTCCCAAATCTATGGAAGCATTACTACTATTTTTAGTGGATGTATACATAATTTAAGCAATCTTGTTCAAAGAAAGTCAATTAATCTTTCGATAGTCAGGAAACTGTGTTGCAGTAAAATTAACAATTGTAATATAAGTGGGGAGTCTAATTTTAACAGCCACTCTCCATTGCACCCCTCTTATCCTTCACTTGCTACTTTCTGCAGAGGAGAGAAGTTACTTGGTATTCCCAAAGTGTGTATTTGAGCTTGCTAGTGACCTTGTTATCTGTTGTTCTCAGTAACTGCAGTGATTTGTATAATAACAGCAAATACAGAAACAAAAGACTAAAAGTGAAAACATTTTCTCTTTTCTTAAAGCTTTGTTTGATAATAATTTCAAAACTTCTCAAACTGTCAGAAATAGCTATGCTTTGCTATACATATGTGAAATTACAGTTTTAAAATACAGAATTGCTTTGGTCCTTTTGATTTTTGCATAGTGTGGAGAAATAAAGGCATTATTTGAGTGCAGAAATGGATCCTTGCAAAGTCATAGAGGAAAGCTCTAATGGACATTTTGCTTTCTGTGCTTATGACAAGGTGGTACATTAAAAAAAGTTCTGTTAAGTTCAAGAATGTCTTTTATATTTTACCTATCAGTTTCAGGACACATGAGAAACCAGATATTGTATCATTGAAACATCCAGCTAATTTGTACATATGGTCTCAATTTTCTGAGTACATGATATCACCTGATAAGATCCCTTGGTTCTGCCCCCTTAAGTGCAACATGACAACTTGCGAAATTTCACCTTTAATAAAACTTTAGTCTACCTGAAAAATCCATTTTTGTGACTTTTATAAATAAAAACAAATTAAAGTTAATGTAGCAGTATTGCCTATTACTATAAGATTTTTGAAGAAAGTGGGTTTCAGTTTGAGATGTTGGTTGTTTTTCTGCCAGAAAGACTTCGTAGTTGTTAGTGCAGTACAATTTAACCTATGCTGACTGTGGTACTTAGTAGCTTTCTATTTGTAACTTGTTTACTTATTGGGATGACATAAACACAAAAATGAACTTGTATAACCCAAATATCTGCTCTTTATCCTGTGAGAAACCATGCTTCTTTAGTCATCTGGTGTGAAATCTTGATAAAATTTTGTATAGTAACTTTTTTTGTCATCAACTTGATACAAACTAGAGTAACTGGGATAAAGAGCTCCAATTGAAGAAATATCTTAATTGCATTGTGCTGTGAGCATATCTTTGGGGTAATTATTAAATTTTGCTAATTGATGTTGGAGGTCTTAGTCCATTGTAGGTGGTAAATCCCTAGGCATGTGGATCTTGGTGTATAAGAATGTGGCTGAGCCTGGTTTACATAACAAATCCCAGGAGAGCCAGGGCTGCACAGCGGGGCTTATTTATTTCTTTACTATCTATCTATTTATTTACTTATTTAGAAAGTCAGTTAAGAAACAAAGAAGGGAAGTTAGCTGAACAAGAGAGAGAAATCAATCTGCTAAGTACCTTTCCTCTATGGTTTCTGTCCTAGGTTCCTGCCTCAGCTTCTCTGGAGAAAGGGATGTGACCTACAAGCTGAAGTAAACCATTTCTCCCCACAAGTTTCTTTCGGTCATGATTTTTATTATAGTAACAGAAAAACAAACTAGAACAGAAATTGGTAACAGAAGAATGAGGTTGTTGGTGTGATGGACCTGACCATGTTTATTGGGAAGATCACGGAAAGATTTTGGAGCTTTGAATTGGAAAAACTGTTGCATCTTCAGGGATAGAATAATGGGATATTCTATGGGACCTTGGAAGATAAGAAAGCTGAAAGAAATTCAGGAAATGGAGGAATGGCTTGTGGCATTTTAGAAGGCAGTAAAGATATATCAGGGCTCTCTCTCTCTCTCTCTCTCTCTCTCTCTCTCTCTCTCTCTCTCTCTCTCTCTGTGATATTTTAGTTTGAGACTTTGTGGATACTAAACCTTTGCTTTACTGGGACAATGGATGCTGGTTAACTGAGGCCGAAAAATAAGCAGTGATTATTAAATGTAACTGAGGTGAAATCTTATGGGAAATATTTCCTCATGGCCAGCACAGTAGCTGTGATTCAGGATAGCCAAAGCTGCATTTTAAGCTGTCAGTTTAAGTTGAAAATGTGTAAGAGTCTCTCATGTGGCTCCGGCTTTGAAGGCAAAGGGGATGAAAGATTGAAGGGGTTATGGAGACTAGCTAAGTCCTGGTATCATGTGACAGGGTTGAATTCCCTACATCACAACCTTGAAAAACCACTGGTGAAGGTACAGGATCAATTGCAGTGAAGACTTCAGGATTGCAGTTTTCATGGAGAGAAACTGAGGCTTTGCACCACATGCCAGAGTCGGAGTTGTTGAAGACAGGCCAGGATAGATCATTGGTGAAGGTACAGCCTTAGCTGTAGTGGAGAACCAAGGACATTGCAGATGCCATGACTACAGGATATCTACCAAGGACAGCCATGGTTGTTGAATGGTGCCAGCCTGAGAATACAGACAATTTGAACAGGCTGTGGGTGGCAGTACCAGAGAAGTAGGACTGTCCAAGCCTTTTGGAGCACAGATAATGAGAAGGTTCCATAGGCTGGACACCAAGCTTTTCACATTGTTGCATTCTGGGATTCACTTTGATAAAACTGTAACTATGCCCTGGTTCTACTTTCTTGAAATAAGAACGTGCAGAACTTGTTTGTGTGGGTTTACAGTAAAGAACTGGACTTTTAAAATTATAAAAATTTTCAAAGACTGTGGGACTTTTAAAATTCTACTGTACTTTATATTATTAACAAGTGGTCTTAGAGACATACAAAAAATGAAAAGAACCTTAAGAGTGTTGTGTTTATGTGTCGATCTGATTGACAAGCAATGGATTATACTGGTTACATTTTATTGTCAACTTGACAATAACTAGAGTCACCTAAAATGAAGGAACTTCAATTGTAAAATTACTATAATCAGATAGCCTGTGGCTTTGTGTGGTGGTTTGAAGGAAAATGGTCCCCAAATGCAGTGGCACTATTAAGAGGTGCAACATTGTTGTAGTGGGTATTACATTGTTGGAGAAAGTGTGTCACTGTGGAGGTGGGTTTTGAGGTCTCTTATACTCAAGCTACACCCAGTGTCACAGACCACTCCCTATTGCCTGTAATATATAGAACTCTAAGTTACCTCTCCAGCACCATGTCTGCCTGCCTGAATTATGTCCTGTTATGATGATAATGGAATAAACCTCTGAAACTCTAAACCATCACTTCAATTGAAGATTTTCTTTAGATGAGTTGCCGTGGTCATAGTGTCTTTTCACAGCAATAGAAATCCTAATACAGAAGTTGTTTGTTGTTTGTGGACATTTTCTTGTTTGGTAATTGGTATAGGAGGACTCAGCCCAACATGGGCAATATACTTCTAGGCAAGTGGATCTGAACTATATAAGAAAGCTAGCTGAGCAGGAGAGAGAAAAAGAGTTAGTAGCCTTCCAGAGTTTCTACTCCAGGTTTTTATCTTTAGTTTCTACCTTGACTTCTCTTGATGATAACTGCAGGGCTCTAGCAGGTCCAAGCATAACAGACATGATGCCAGCAGGTCTTGCCCTTCCCCCTTACCTCTTCCTTGCTAAACCATTGTATTCCTAAAGCTAGCCACCAAGCCATATATTCCCTTATTTGTCCACTTTTTTATGCCTTGCTCATTCATGAGGCCAATCACCAAAGTCCAAATATCAAAACATCAAAGTTTAGTATTCAAAATTCCCAATCAGAACTTACCCACCCATCCTTGCTCATTCTAACACAGACCGCCTCCTTTTTCCTCTTAAAAGTAACACTTGTAAAACTATTTGCTGCTGTTTCTGCTTGTTTCAGATTCAGCCACCTTGTCTTTTAGCCTTGCTTTATGTTTGGGAATTTGTGTTTTGATGTAGTCTGTGCCTAATTCAGGATCCAGAGAGGAACAGCCAACAATACATGGGCCCCTTCAATAGTATGTAAGATTAAATATACTCCTTTATCCCTAAGTTGCTGTTGGTTAGGTTTTTTTAATTACAGAAACATAATATGAAGCCAGTAAAATATTATTCTTCTCTTTCATGCATGTGTACCTACCAATCACATAGTAACTATAATTTTGTACTGAGAAGTCATTATTAAAATATACAATAATTTTATATCATACTCAGGTCATGTACTTTTGTCCTTTCAAAGTAGTAGCTCTTGATGTGAGTTAAAGACATAAAATTAGAAAAGTAACAGTCTTTTTCAATCAGCGTGAAAAGGCTTACATGCATTCTAGATGTTAAGGAAATCAGTATCAATGATTTCACATACCATGCTAATGTCCATTTTAAAGGTAAGAGTTTTCAAAACTTTGTCCAAAGTCACACATTTGATATCACAGATAAAGTTTGAGACTAGTGGTATTAATAGTACACACCTCACCATTACTCTGAACTCCATTTTCAAGGATAAGAAAGGGATAATTTCTTTCTTAGAACAAAAAAATAGGGAGTAAAAATTATCTTTCTTGGCATCCAAGTCTTCCTTCTTTTGTAGTCTGTGTGTCTCTGTCTTCTACATCTCTATGTCCCTCTGTTCTTCATCTCTCTCCTCTCTTCCTCTCCTCTTTCCTCTCTTCTTTTACCCCATCTCTTTCTTTGAATAATTGACTTCTTGTCCTCTACCAAAAACAGAAACATGCTTACATTTTATAGTACAGTGCATAAGATACATTTGGGGTAGGCTCCGAAGTAGGAAGCATGTTTCTCTGCACTATGGATAAAAAAGGGGTTTTCTTACCATTACTATTTTGTGCCGCTTATAGGCGACATTTCATAGATCTAATATCTGTGTGTACCTTCTTAGGGAAAAAAGTATTTTAAGGAAAGAGTGTTGGAACAAAACAAAAT
The DNA here is from genome assembly GCA_004026605.1 of Ondatra zibethicus. Taxonomy (NCBI): domain Eukaryota; kingdom Metazoa; phylum Chordata; class Mammalia; order Rodentia; family Cricetidae; genus Ondatra; species Ondatra zibethicus. The sequence goes on from PVIU01020336.1 coordinate 26,922, forward strand.
ACATTTACCTGACATATTCTCTGCAAGTTTTACCTTCAGGTCTGATCCATCTGATATTGCTAAGCTATTTTAATGGTTCCCTTCTTTTTTTGTCAGATGACTTCAGCTCCTTACTACTAGTGTTTGAAACAAATAAAGTTTTTGGTTGTATGTCAGGGTCCAGCATCAACAGGGTTTACATATTACAGGGTAGGGGAGTGTGTATTAGAAAAATTAGGAAGGAGTAACAGAGATATAAAAGAAATACTGAGACATAGAATAGAACTAGCAGGGCAAATCAGTGAATACTGAATATGCCTTCATTTATTTTCCAAATAATTGATACTCTAATCCCAAAAAGGGGGAAAGAAAGCAAAAGACTGCTTTAATTTCAATACTTGAAACATCAAGCCACTATATCCTGAGTTAAGTGTTCTGTTGTTTTAGGCAGGAGATGTAGCAGTGAATACACCTTAGACCAAGTATTCTGTAGGGAGCCACTCCATGGGTCAAATCTCCTGTCATAGCTTTAAAGAAGCAGGAATAGGCTTTACTTCTCTGACTTTTAATCAAGATGGAGCTTACCACCTCTACAGGTCATCTTAATATTCGAAACACCAAGTAACCACACTCTAGGTCCGTATATCTTGTTTGTAGCCAGTACTTAAGACAGACCCCCTGTCAGTAACTTTGGAAGAGAAAGAGTAGGCTTAAGCTCTCTGACCTTCAGTCAAGGTGGAGCAGATCCACTTCTGTGGGCCCCAGAAGTTTTAATAATACTTTGTTTTATATATCAATTTTTCCATTTGAAAGTTGTGTTGTGTCCATGTTTAACAGCTGGCTCTTTTAGTGTCTTTGCCCATGCTGTTTACTCTGTGTGACCCATATATACTGACAAGTGTTTGAATTCTTCAAATCTGAGTCAAAAGTCATGTCTTTCAAAAGAAATCGCTCTTTAGAAACACTATGTAAGGGGCTGGAGAGATGGCTCAGTGGTTAAGAGCATTGCTTGCTCTTCCAAAGGTCCTGAGCTCAATTCCCGGCAACCACATGGTGACTCAAAACCATCTGTAATGAGGTCTGGTGCCCTCTTCTGGCCTGCAGACATACACACAGACAGAATATTGCATACATAATAAATAAATAAATATTTTTTTAAAAAGAAACACTACGTAAAATATCAATTTTGCTATTATGATTTGACATGAATGAATTGTGTTTGTTTACATCACATGACTATATACTGCTTGAGATTTAAGAATACTTGATACATCTCTGCTGCGGGAACTACTTCCACTCCTTCAGCCAATAGCCTTTAAGATACCAGCCCACTGGGGCGTGGTCTCTTTAGTTTTATAAAAGCAGCAGTAGCCATGTGCTCTCTCTTTTGCTTCCTTGTTAGACTTCGTTCCTGATTGTGCAGAGGGCTGTTGTCTGGGACAGTGATCTCTAAGTTTTTCCCTTTAAATAAATAACCATTTTATTAATCACAATTCCAAACTGGTGTGGGATTGTTTTATGACTTATGCCTTCATCTGGTGCATTTGGTTTTAAGACCCCCCAGGCTCAGCTGCCTGCCACCAGCTTGGCTTGGCAAGGGGCCTCCCTCAGCTGCATCCCCACGTGGATTTAAACTCCATGTCTCCCAGGTCTCTACAGGCCCAGACAGTCTCTGCCTGCCTGTTTGCTCTTTTCTGAGCACTTATTAAATCCCCCTTGCAGCGCAGCACTTAAGCAGTGCAAGTCAGAGTGCAAGTGGTTGCCAAATGCTACAACCCCTCAGGGCAACTCTTTGTCACGTGGAGGCATACGCAGCTTCCGGGTTGCTGTTCTCTACCCCTGGATTCTGGGTTTCTGGTTCCGTGTATGGAACTGATTCAATTACATTTACTTTGTTGAGCAACTCATATTTCCCAGTTTTTAACAAATACTAAGGCAGACACTGAAACGGGACCCCATTTCTGTCATCTTTGCATTGGTTCTTCATGACTTGGCAACAGCACCAGCTGCTGGATAATAGGTAATATGGCAGTTTTCATTTCCATTGCAAATTTTACTGCTTTCTTTACTAATACAATGGATTACATCATGCGAGGTTTATATGACTATAGAGATACCTCAATTTATTGGTTACTATGTTTCACTTTTCTTCTCCATATTCTATCATTAAGGAAGAATATGGCACTCCTAAGAACAATGCAATCTGTATGGACTAATAATGAACAGCTAGTTGAAAGGATTAAAATTGTTGAAAATCAGAGGTTATCTGAACAACTGGATATAATGATAGACAAAATTGACTCCATATCTAAGGGTACTAGAAAGATACCTGAAAGGGTTTATACTGTTGAATTTGATGTGCAGAAGTTATCACAAAGTTTTGATAAGGTAACAGACAGAATGTACCTCCAGGATGGCAATTTACACAATATCCAAGAAAAGTTCAAGGAGGACATGTTATCTTTGAAGGGAAAAATTAAAACCTTGGAATTACAGGTACAGAATGGGGACCAAAAAAATGATACTTTAGTGAAATCACTAGAAACATATGCAGGTCAGGAGATTCAGGCTTTACGAGAGACAATGATAAAAAGATTTGAAATGATTGAGGAAACTATTGGAGCTGGTGAGCAGAGTAAGAAGGCACAAGGACAGGATACAACATCACCACTGGCTGTCAGAACTGGTTTACCCAGGGTTTTAGTGTCATACCCTGTAATTTACTCTGACAAAGTATCAACTTCTAAAGGCTCAAAGGGAGCCAAAGAAGGTAGATGGACGCCAATAGGAATGAATGATCTAAAAGAAATTAAGCAAGCTGTCATTAATTATGGCTTGCACTCTGCATTTGTTAAGGAAATGATAAGGACTTGGGTTTCTAATGTCAGAGCTACTCCTAATGATTTCTCTCAGTTAGTGTCCACATATTGGATGATGGACCTTCCTTGATGTTTGGAATTAATTTCAGAGAAGAATCCAAACATATGGAACAGCAAGGAAGAGCAAAAGGTGTGGAGGTTTCCCAAGATCAAATTCTTGGCATAGGAGCGTATGCTGATCCACAGGTCCAAGCTCTTAATGATGAAGAAGTATTGTCACTATGCCACAAAGTGGCCTTAAATGCTTGGGATACGATACAAGAACCAGAGAAAAGGATTGAATCATATACCAGGGTTAGGCAGGGACAGAGAGAAACCTTTACTGACTTTTTGCAAAGATTAATTAAGGCTCTACAAATAGGAGTAATAGACCCAGAAGCTAGACGAATAATTCTTGAATCTCTGGCTTTTGAAAATGCAAACTTAGAATGTAAAAAGATAATTGGGCCTTTAAGGTCTAGATCAGCACCTATGGATGAATGGATTCAACATACGATGAATGTTGAGACGTTTGGTTATAATGATGAATCTTGGGTAGGAAAAGTGATTTCCAAAGCAATGAGGGGACATCAACCTGCCAAATGTTTTAATTGTGGTAAATTAGGACATCTGAAAAGGGGTTGCAAGCAAGGAATTTCTAGGAATAATATTTCCTCTGGGAATAACAAAAATAGGAGACCTCGGCCTTCAGGTATATGTAGGAGGTGTGGTAAAGGCTGACATTGGACCAATGAATGCAGGTCAACAACAGACAGACAAGGCAATCCAATACCATCGGGAAACCCCTTGAGGGGCCTCTTGCAGGCTCCCAAGCCAAAAGTGGCCCAGTCATTCCCAGTTACAGTAGAAAATCTGTCTCACCAAGAAAATTAAAGAATCCAAAGCCTTCTGTAAAAAGCAATACAGGTCTAAATAATGGGTTAAATGTGGAGGATGAGTCAAAAAAAATCCACTAGGACAGAGTAAACGTATGTTTTGGCAGACTTCTATTAACGATCAAAGACCAAAGCTAAGAGTCTGTATAAACGGCATCTTTATTGAAGGCTTATTAGACACGGGTGCAGATGTAAGCATCATTACTTTAGAATCTTGTCATCCAAATTGTTCTCTTCAAGTGGTAGATGTTCAGTTTCTAGGAATTGGAACCCTATCTCATGTAAAATAAAGCACAAGATGGGTTGAATGCATAGGACCTGAAGGGCAAATAGGAATACTAAGGCCATATATAGCCAATATAGCAATAAATTTACGGGGCCGTGACCTGCTACAGCAATGGAATACCCAGATTAACATTCCTGTAGTCCCAGGAACTCATAATTCTGGGAAGGATATAATGAGGTATTATGGTAAAAGGTCACCAGCCATTCAGGTTGTACAAGAATATACAGCAACTAGCAAACATTTAGAAGTACCAACAGCCTTATCTTTAAACTGGTTAACTGAGAAGCCAATATGTATCAAGCAGTGGCCTCTAGCTGAAGATAAATTACAGGCTTTGGAACAACTGGTACAAGACTAACTAGATGCTCACCATATTGGAGAATCAACCAGCCCTTGGAATTCTTCTGTTTGTTGTAAAAAAGAAATCTGGTAAATGGAGAATGGTGACAGATCTAAGAGCTGTCAACAAGATAATTTAACCTATGGGTCCTCTACAATCTGGAATTCCTTTGCCTTCTTTATTACCAAAATATAGTTATTGATTTGAAAGATTGTTTTTTCACTATACCTTTACAAGAAAAGGATGGAGAAAAATTGGCCTTCACAGTGCCTACTTATAATAATTCTCAGCCTACTAAGAGATGTCAATGGACTATTCTCCCACAGGGGATGCTCAATAGTCCCACATTGTGCCAATATTTTGTAAGTCAGCCATTGGAAATAATTCATAAAAAATTTCCTAAATCTATAATTTACCATTACATGGATGACATTTTGTTGTCTGATTCAAATAAAGATACATTAGAAAGGATGTTTGAAGAAGTAAAGGAAGTCTTGCCTAAATGGGAATTACAAATTTCTCCTGAAAAGATTCAAAGAGGAGATTCTGTTTATTACCTAGGTTAGAGAATAGGTTTACAGAAAATTAGAACACAAAAGGCACAAATTAGGAGAGACCAGTTACAGACTCTTAACAACTTTCAAAGATTGTTAGGAGACATTTCCAGTCTACAACCAGATGTTGGGATAACACCTGATCTAATAGTTAATTTAAACAAAACCTTAGATGGTGATAAAGATTTGAATAGTCCCAGAGAATTAATATCTGAAGCAGAAAAGGAACTGACAATGGTTGAGGAAAAATTACAGGAGGCACATGTGGATAGGGTAAACCCAAATCTTAAATGTATCCTAGTCAAATTGCCTTCCAGAATTTCTCCTACAGGAATTTTAATACACAAGGAAGATATTATTTTAGAATGGATATTTATACCACATAAACCAAGTAAAAGATTAAAAACTTATGTGATAAAAGTCTCTGAATTAATTATAAAAGGTAAACTGAGACTTCGTCAACTAGCAGGTATAGATCCAGCAGAAATTATAGTGCCTTTTACTACTGATGAAATAAAAAAGTTATGGGAAGACAGGAACCATGGCAAAGAGCTTGTGCTAATTTTGGGGGAGAAATTAATAGCAACTATCCCAAAAGTGATAGACTTAACCTCATAAAAAGAACTTCTTGGATTCTTCCTCAAATTGTACATGATGCACCAATAACTGGAGCCCATACATTTTATACTGATGCAAATAAATCAGGGAAAGCAGGATACAAGTCAGAAGAATTGAGTAAGGTGGAACAAAGCCCTTATAATTCTGTCCAGAAGGCAGAATTATATGCCATTCTTATGGTGCTAAGGGATTTTAAAGAACCTCTTAATATAGTTATGGATTCACAATATGCAGAAAGAGTTATCTTGCATATTGAAACTGCTGAATTTTACCCGATGACACAGAATTGGCTTCATTGTTTATCCAGGTGCAAGATATAATCAGGAATAGGCTTTGTCCTATGTACATAACACATATCCATTCCCATATGGGTCTGCCTGGTCCTCTAGCACAAGGTAATGCTGAAATTGATCAATTATTGATTGGAAGCATGTTGCAGGCCTCAGAATTTCATAAAAAACATCATATCAATAGCAAAGATTTAAAGAAAGAGTTTTCTATTACATGGCAACAAGCTAAGGAGATTATAAAAAGATGCCCTACTTGCTCTTTCTATAATCAAACACTGTTGCCTGCAGGAAGTAACCCAAAGGGTACTCAAAGGAATGAAATCTGGCAGATGGATGTGTTCCATTTTACAGAATTTGGTAAATTAAAATATGTACACCACACCATATACACGTATTCAGGTTTCCAATGGGCAACTGCCCTGAGCTCAGAAAAGGCTGATTCGGTAATCGCTCACTTATTGGAAGTTATGGCCATCATGGGTATATCTGCACAAATAATGACAGACAATGGTCCAGCATATAAATCTAAGAAAATGAAACGCTTTTTTGCTCATTATAATATAAAGCACATTACAGGTATATCAAATAATCCTACAGGTCAGGCAGTTATAGAAAGGTCAAAACTTACAATAAAGGATATACTGAACAAACAGAAAGGGACAGAAAATACCCCAGAAATAGATTGCATAATGCTTTGTTAACCTTAAATTTTCTTAATGCTAATGAGAAAGGAACAACAGTAGCAGAGAGGCATTGAATAATAGAAAAAACTTCTGAATTGAATCAACCAGTATATTTCAAGGTTGTGTTGACCTCACAATGGAGACAAGGAGATTTACTACATTGGGGAAGGGGTTTTGCTCTTGTTTCCATTGGAGATGAAATATTATGGATGCCATCAAAATTAATAAAGATTCAATTTGAAATGGAAAAACCTATTGAAACAGAGAAATGACAGCTTGTCCACACTGGTGATGACCATACAGGCAGTAAGAAAAGCATTCAGGATGGGGGCAGTGTCCTGTTCTTGTCTTTGCAGGAAAATACTCATCTTCAAAAATTCAAGAAACCCCTGATGTTTGAATGATGACAGGTAGAAAAATAACCATCCAATAAGGATCATCATGAAAATCAAATATGGTTCGTAAGTACAAATGATACAATGTATACATTTATATATATGCATATGTATGTATATGTTTATGAATAAATAGAGCTGGTTTTAGAGTTGGACAACGGCTCTGTCCTTCTTTAAATCCAAGAATGTTGTTAAAAGAAAAAACCCACAGTTTCTATCTCATGTCAAGAGCCATTTGATGTGAGACAGAAAGCAAAAAGTATTTAGACAATATCTTTGCTTTTCTTCATATCTATTTTTTCCTTTATCATACCTTTCATTGAATATATATGTCTGTATAAGTAATGTTTAAGTTTTCCACAATGAACAATGAATTTTCCTGCAGTAATCTTTGAAGTTTC
>PVIU01020337.1:0-34219 GCA_004026605.1 Ondatra zibethicus
CAGGGCAGGGCACCATGCCCTCTTTCAAGGAAGAAGGGGGAGGGAGGAGGGGTGGGGGGTAGTGGGAGGGGACCGGGAGAAGGGGAAGAAAGGAAAAAAAAATTTTTTTTTATCTTTAATTATGTTCTTGAATGGAAAAAATAAAACAAAACAATGTATGGAAAAAAAATAAAGAAAAGAAAGGTAAAAAAAAATAAAATAAAATAAAAAAAAATAAATAAAAAAGAAAGAGGGGGGAAGAACATAATGTATAAATCTACAGAAAGAGCTGAATCAAACTCTTATAAAATCATGAACTCTAGACTCACAGCTGTGGATTCTCCATGATAACATGGGACCATCGGAGGCCCTCCATATGCGGTGAAAGTGGTGTGAGGCGCCTGACAGTAGGACCAGGATATATCTGTGGTCCATGTGCTAACTTATTGGAGCCCATTCCCTATGGTGTGATGCCATGCTCAGTTTAATGTAGAGGGAGAGGCTTGGTCCTGTCCAAATTTAATGTGCCTGACTTTGTTGACTTTCCATGGGTGCCCTTACCTGTTGGGAAGATTAGATGGGAGTGGTCTGGGCGGGGGGTAGGTGGAGGCGTGAGGAGGGGTGAGGCGGAGAACTGTGGATGGAATGTAAAATGAAATAAAAAATAAATAAATTAAGGCCAGGCTGTGGTGACGTACTCCTTTAATCTCACTACTCAGGAGGCAGAAGTAGGTGGATCTCTGTGAGTTCAAGGCCAGACTGGCCTACAAGAGCTAGTTCCAGGACTGCTAGGGCTGTTACACAGAGAAAATCTGTGTTGCAAAACCAAAATAAATAAATATAGATAGATAAATAAATTAATTAATTAAAATAAATATAGAAATGATTACAAAGACTACACATTATCTATTAATGTTTGAAAAAAGAAACTAGCAATTAATTATCAGTCAATTAGTGACGAGCTAAAGCTCTTACTAGGTTAAGTACCCAATAAGAGCTGGAGCTGTCACTCAGTATTAGGACATGTACTAGGGAAAAAGCTATCTAAATTCCAGAACAGGGGACAGAATCAGTCAGTCAACATGGAACATTTAGAATTAGCATCTAAATACAGAATTCCTAATCAAAACAGCCTAGCAACTTGAATAACTGAAATGGTTTCAAGTCTTTGCTAATTTTAATACATTAAAAACAAAACAAATAGCAATAAGGTCACTAGATTTATAGTTCTTTAAATAATTACTGTTATTTATGCCAAGTATCTTTCTTTCTTTCTCTTTCTATTCCCCTTTTCTCCATGAACAGTTTCTGTCTATGGAACCCAGGATGGTCTTGAGTTTGTCTCATCCTTGAGCCCAACACGTACACAGATTATAGGTTTGTGGCATAATGCCTGATATAGCAAGATACTTTTTTTCCTTGAAACTGAGATCATTATAGCTAAGGGTACAACTCAAGCAAGGTGAGTATCTCTGGACTTTACTTCTACTGATTATACCAAAATGATTTTAATTTTAGAAATGTGTGGTTCATCGTTCCACTTGGTAACTACTAGTTAAGATATAGTTCTAAATCCAAGACTGACAACTAATCAGCACAATGACTTTCAGATGTGTGAGTGGCTGTAGCATTTATATTAATGACTGTCACAGGAAGTCTCAAGACAGACATCTGCTGTGTTGCTCAGCTTAGGTTATCTTCACCGCTACAGGATTAATATTGCAAGCGCTTCCTATTCTCCAAAGAATTATCTCTTCAAAGGCATTCATCACTACCATTCACATTACTTATGTATATTTTATTACTAATGGAAAAGGAAATTTAATATCCCAAATGAAATTTCTATCATTTTAAGGATTTAAGTCTTCAAACAAGGGCATTTAGAGCAATAACTGCGTTTACAGTCAAAAGTTCCTGCTCTGCATATGTGTGGTTCAGAATTTGAATCATAAAATGTTCAATATTTTAGGTGGCTTTACTTTAGTTTGCTGTCATTCAACATCACAATTCACTATATGTATTATAAGGGAAGGGGCATTAGTCTTAATACATAGAAAATTTTAATTAATAATTTCATAGTTTAAAGATGATACATTTGGATATGAGAGTTATTTGAAGAAAGATGCTAATGCTCATTTTGAATATCTGAACAATTAAATCACCTTGATTTTTGAAAGATAATAAAAGAATACAGAAAATTCCAACAACAATTTGAACACTATTAAGTGAATATTTCCATGCCAGTGTTGAATATTCCTCTATATTCTTCAAATAACAGTCAGCTATGAACTCTGATTCCTTTTGAACTTTGTCTTTAGGTCCCTCCACTGACTATTTAAAACTATAGCTTCTCTTGAGTCTTGTGCACCCGTGACTTCTCATCTTCACTTTGGAACCGTGAACTCATGGGACATAGGGATTTTTAACTAAATTTTATTCTTTGTCATAATTTTATACTCCAAATTAAAAAGAAATATGAATGTGGGTATCTCAGTGATAGCAGATGTTATTACTATTATTACTATTAGAAAGTTGATTTTTGAATGCTGGTACTGGTGGTGTGAGAGGGAGCATAGTGTCTTAAGTGACCTGCCTGAAATATCCATGCATAGTGTATTTGCTGAATCTTTCTTCATCCTAGTCAAACTTTTGATAGTAAATCCAAAATGAAGTGACTGCCCAGCCATGGTATTTACTAATGCAAGATATTTGTTTTTCTATTTGGAAGTCAAGCATCTATCTTAGCTCAATTTCTGATTATGAATATTTAATTGTTTAATCCAAAATTTATGAAGGAAATTCGAAAGGTCTTTCATACAAATAGAAAATCTAGAGAAATGAAAGTTATCACCAGATCCTTTTACCATTATCATACTCATTATCAAAGGTTGGTTTTGTTCCTATTTGGCAATATGGAATTATTCTAGTCTCATTTCTACATCTTTCTCCCTGACCCCTTAAATTTATGGTTAACAAATTCTTGCCAGAATAGTAAATAAGGATGAGTAAGTATTAGTAAGATCCCAAGTGGGCATCATGGCCTATAAGTGTAGGTCAACTAACAGAATTTCCCTAGCGTATATGGAGCCCCAGGTTGAGTCTCCAGTACCACATAAACCAGGCATAGTGGTGCATTTTTGCAATCTCAAAACCTGAGAGTTAGGTGTCGGAAGATCAGCAATTCCGCATTATCTGTGGATAAATAGTAAGGTAAGACCAGCATGAGCTATCCTCAGATATTGCCAAACAACAATAACAAAATCCTCATACATTGAGATACACTGATGATACCAATTAAACAAGTTTGTGCCATTGAGTTTCTCAACTTGTAGAATTCCTGACTTAAGGACAAGGGGACAGAGTAGACAATGAATGAGGAATCAAGGCTCTTACTTTTTTTATTAAAATAACTTTATTAAAATCTTGAATATATATTTTTCCACTGAGTTTGATTTTTCCTTAGTCAAAAGTATTATATTCTAAAAGCAGATTCTATACAGATTCAGAATATGATCTGTCTTTCCATGCCTATATACATATTTCATTAGAAAATAATGAATGATTGTGTTAGGGACAATAAAATTAGCCATGTTTATATAAAATATGCTATTTTACTACCTACAACTTCCCATTAAATTTTATGATTGGTAAATATTTATCTCTGAAGAAATAATAAAAACAGAAATTTTCCATCTATAGCCCTTGTTATTGTTTATAATATGGATATAAGATTATCAATCACTTTTATTATATCTGTATATCTTAAAGATACTAGCATTTATAGAATGATTACAATGTATGGGACATTAACAATTGTTGCATAGTATTAAAATATCAATATATTGGATTTTTTATTTTTCTGCATTAGGTACTATATATATGTATATGGTACCACATGATATGTATCTATACCATCTGGCATTCTGGTTGATGAGGTACCATGAAAAACACTCAAAGGACATTCAGTGTTCAAGTGCATGGGATGTAATTCAAAACATTCGTGAAGGCCATCTCATCACTGTCTGTTGGCCAAACTATCAGTTGAATGCTAATGTGTAAATGACCTCAATATAGAAAAGGAGTGGTGGTCATGATGAAAATAATAATCTGGCTGATGTAAAGAATTATGAGTGAACAAAATATCATTGCTTTATGATACTAAATTTAGAGTAGCCTCTATGCTAATGAAAGTGGACTAGTGCATAATATATAAAATACTTTGGCTAAATTCACTAGTCTTGAGGACTTATTTGCATGTGCTCTATTTGGCAAAAACAGTGTACTCAAGTTTTATAACACTATCATTTTGTAGTTTAGAGATGAAATGTATTGAAATAAAACTGTTTTTATTGGTACAATTCCTTTCATTGAAACAAAATAAATTTTGAGATATCAAGTCTATTAAACTTTTAATCAATTTAGTTAAAAAGATTAATACTGCTGAAATATAGAATTCTATTTTTCTGTGTTCAAAATAACGTATTAATTGAATATATGCACACAAATTAGTAGTGATTCTGCTTATGATTTCTTTTCTAAAGAAAGTTCATTGTTGGAAGTCCAAGGCCCACCCCCATCCCTCCTGGCCTAGGAAGGAGTGCATTCAAAAAGACTCGGTTCTCAAAAAGTTAATAAATGCAGGAAGAGATAGGTCCTGGTGTCATTGTTTGTGGGTTCTCCATCTGCCAACTTTCGCCGCCACATTCAGAGAGTCTGGTTTGATCATATGCTCATTCCTCTTTCAAGGAAGAAGGGGGAGGGAGGAGGGGTGGGGGGTAGTGGGAGGGGACCGGGAGAAGGGGAAGAAAGGAACAAAAAATTTTTTTATCTTTAATTATGTTCTTGAATGGAAAAAATAAAACAAAACAATGTATGGAAAAAAAAAAAGAAAGTTCATTGTGGTTTGTTCTTCCAAAATACTATCTTAAACCTATTGAAGTATGTTTATATTGAAATATTAACTACTGGATCATATCAATTTTTAAACTGGAATACAGAAGTTACTGTCACAACACATAAGGTATGTGAAAATTCTTATAAAATTCTATTGTCTTTCAAACCAACTTATTACTACCAATACCAATTTCAATATCTACTAATTGAATGTAAAGGTTATAGCCACAATTTTGTTCACATTTAAAATCATAGTTAACTGCTGCTGCCTACTTAGTGAGCTATACTGATGAAAGAGTCCAACAGGGTTGAATTGACCATTTTAGTGTTTATATCAGATTACTCATATTGAATTCTCTTAATGGTCTATAGCCTCGATCTTCTACTATCCTCTTTATTCGCTTCTAAAACTCCTTAGACTAAGAAACAAATGTATCCTTAATTCAAAATCATTCAGCTATCTTCAAAACAGGCCATTGGTAACTTAATCAAGTTTTTAAAAATCAATTATATTCTACTCTATTAAGTTCTAACCTCATATTATTATTAAAGACACAGAAAATGAAATCTGATCACTTCCCCAGGTCATTTACCATGAACACCCCATGAAAACTCTCCAGCAAGTTCTGTCAGCAGGCTACACACCACACCAAAATGTACTTACCAGTGTTTTATGACATGCACTCTCAGTCATTACAGTTATCATTATATGACCTGGGTTATGAGTTTGTCCTATTGAAGAAAATGAAGTATTATCAAATATTGAACCTCTCGTATCTCTTGATAACACTTAGAGGAACTACTCAGTCCTTATTCATCATTCTTCTATTTTAAAATTCTGTACATTTTCTACAAAGTGTTATCTAGGGTTCTGTAGAGCAGAATCTTAATGTTTCAGATATTTAGTGTGAATGTCAAAGTCTATGATTTCCTTTATAATAAATTTCAATTGACTGGTGTCATTTACTGGAAAGGTTACATGTGATTGAATTTATGACCATTTGCTGCTGAACTCAGCTTATAAATTGTTAATGATTCTGGCAGATGATTCAGTTTCTTATGCCAATGAACTGTTTGAGGTTAATTAAATAGCCTCAATAACCTCTTTTCGCTAAAATGCCAATGAACTGCTGAGAAGTTAAATAAATGTACTACTTGATATCTAGTGGTGCCAAATAAACTCCCTTAAGTATGTGCTTCCCTTGGCCTATTACAATGCTTTTCTGAAGCAGATCATAGGCTGTCAGTTCTCTAAAAGTTGAAAATCACTATAAATGATGTTTTCTAGCACTATTAGTTTGAAATTATCATATCAAGATAAGAATATGATAAATTTAACAATACAGTTGGCAGAAAAATCAGTTTTAAATACACAGTTCTAAAAAAGTTGGCTTTATCTTTGATTGGGGTGTATTTCCACTATCTGAAAAAAGCATTCTCATATTCTCCTATTATATATTATTTTATAATAAAAATTTCTCAAGTGTTTTTTTCTTTCAAAACATTTTCTTCTGAATATGAGATAACTATTTTCTTATTCCCCTCTTAATTCCAAATACATGGTTTATATTTTTATTTATTTAAATGAAAAATTCTAGTAAATATTACATTTAGAATTATTTCTCCATCAAAAACAACTGCAGGATGTAATAACTAGTGGGAAAGGTTTTCTGATCAGTACTCTAAGACTTATCTGAGACTTAATTGTTTCTATTGAACTTTCTGTCTTTTTATCTTTTATAAACTCTATCACCCACAATCATCAGAGAAGATCAAGTAAAAGACGGTGCATAGGAGGACCCCAAACTCATGAGCTCCCTGTTTCATCTTCCTCAGTAGGTCCCTACCAGCAAGTGCCACCACAGAGATACTTGCACAACATGTTCACTGTTGCTCTACTCAAAATAAAAACAAAACAAAACAAAAAGATTGAGGGCTGAAATCAGCCTATTTGTCTACCAGCAGATAAATAAGTAAGGCAATTGTGGTCAAATAAGAGATAATGGGATCTATTCAACTGTGATGTCAGATAGAATGTACAGGAAAAAGGGTCAGTCTGGAAAACTGGCAATGAAATGATCTAGTCATAATCTAGTCTCATAAAGAGAACAACCTTTTCCTCTTTCTCATGTGCTCTCTAGTTTATGCATATTTATGTTGGAGAGAGAGTGAGACTAGGCCATGAAACTGTAATATCAGATAAGACATTTTGAGAAAGAGGAGAGTCAGACAGATGATCAAACACACATGACACAAAAGGGGAAAGGCAAATACTGGGGACAGAAATGTCTAAGGTTGGGGTGGGGAGATGGGGGATAAGAGTAGAGTGGAGGTTCAAATAAAGCATTGTAAAATTACCATGAAAAAATGTGTTACTTTGCGTACTAATTTAAAAAATACATATTTAATAACAACAAATGTGTGATGCAATTGCATAGCAACAAAATTATTGCAGCTTGATGGAAAGTCCTTAACCTCACAAACATTTTGTTGAAAGAACAGCATAGTAAGTAAAGACAATAAGTAAATCACAAAACAGATAGTCATTAAGAAGGGTATATAAGAATTTTAAAAGTTTTGTTCTCTTTAAAAGTATGCATGATGAGGATTCCTCTCTGCTGTTGATAGAATCATTGTCTTTTTTCCTTCATATTCTTTTATTTTTCATTCAAAAATTTACACTCCTACCCCTTCTCCCAGTCCCCTCCCGCTCCCCCACTACCCCTCCTCCCTCACCCTGATTCCTTAAGAGGGGGCAGGATACCTGCCCTGTGGGAAACCCAAGGCCCTCCCGCCTCCATCCTGGCCTAGGAAGGTGTGCATCCATATAGACTAGGTTCCCCAAAAGCCAATACATGCAGAAGAGATAGGTCTCAGTGACATTATCATTGGCTTCTCAGTCAGCCCCCATTGGCAGCCACATTCAGAGATTCTGGTTTGATCATATGCTCATTCAGTCCTGGTCCTGCTGGATTTGGTGAGCTCCCATTAGATCAGGCACACTGTCTCAGTGGGTGGACCAGCCCCTCGCGGTCCTGACTTTCTTGCTCATCTTCTCCCACCTTCAGCTCTTCGACTGGACCTTGGGAGCTCATTCCATTACTCTGATGTGAATGTGGGTCTCTTTCTCAATCTCCATCCATCAGACAAAATTTCTATGGTGATAATCAAGATAATCAATGTGACTATGGGACGAGGCTAGTTCTGGCACCCTCTCCTCAGCTGCCCAAGTACCTAGCTGGGGACATCCCCGTGGACACCTGGGATCCCCTCTAGAGCCATGTCTCTTGCCAATCCTAAAATGACTCCATTAATGTAGATATCTTATTCCCTTCTCCAATATCCACCCTTCCTCCATATCCACCCACCCATGCCCCCAAGCTCTCCCCAGTCCTTCCCTTCTCCCTCTTCCTTTCCCTTTCGCCCACCCCCTCCCCTACCTCCACCCCATCCCCACTCCCGTGCTTCCAACTTTTGCTTGGAGATCTTGTTTGCTTCCAATTTCCAGGAGGATCTATATATTTTTCTTTGGGTTCACCTTACTATTTGGCTTCTGTGGATTTGTGAGCTATAAGCTTATGTCCTTTGTTTATGGCTAGAGTCCACTAATGAGTGAGTACATACCATAATCATCTTTTGGGGTTTGGGTTATCTCACTAAGTATAGTGTTTTCTATTTCCATCCATTTGCATGCAAAATTCAAGATGTCATTGTTTTTTACCGCTGAGTAGTATTCTAATGTGTATATATTCCACACTTTCTTTATCCATGCTTCCATTCAGGGGCACCTAGGTTGTATCCAGGTTCTGAACATAGTTGAACAAATGTTTTGGTAGTATGATTGGACATCTCTTGGGTATATTCCCAAGAGTGGTATTGCTGGATCCTGAGTTAGGTTGATTCCCAATTTGAGAAACCGCCACACTGATTTCCAAATGGTTGCACAAGTTTGCATTACCACCAGCAATGGATGAGAGTTCCCCTTAATCCACATCCTCTCCAGCATAGGCTATCATTGGTGTTTTTGATTTTAGCCATTCTGACAGGTGTAAGATGGTATCTCAAAGTTGTTTTGATTTGCCTTTCCGTGATTGCTAAGGAAGTTGAACATGACCTTAAGTATCTTTTGGCCATTCGAAATTCTTCGGTTGAGAATTCTTTGTTCAGATCATTACCCCATTTTCAATTGGGTAATTTAGAATTTTAATGTCTAGTTTCTTCAGTTCTTTGTATATTTTGGAGATCAGACCTTTGTCTGATGTGGGGTTAGTGAAGATCTTCTCCCATTCAATAGGATGCCTTTTTGTCTTAATGACTGTGTCATTTGCTTTACAGAAGCTTCTCAGTTTAAAGAGGTCCCATTGATTCATTGTTGCTCTTATTGTCTGTGCCACTGGGGTTTTACATAGGTAGTGGTCTCCTGTGCCCTTGTATTGCAGGCTACTTCCCACTTTCCCTTCTTTCAGATTCAGTGTGGTTGGATTTTATTGAGGTCTTTAATCCATTTGGACTTCAGTTTTGTGCATGGTGATAGATAAGGATCTATTTTCATTCTCCTACAGATTGACATCCAGTTATGACAGCACCATTTGTTAAAGATGCTTTCTTTCTTCCATTGTTTAATTTTAGATTCCTTGTCAAATATGAGGTGTTCATAGGTTTGTGGGTAAATATCCGGATCTTTGATTCAATTCCGTTGGTCAATGTCTCTGTTTTTATGCCAATACTAAGCAGTTTTCATTACTGTAGCTCTGTAATAGAGTTTGAAGTCAGGGATGGTAATGCCTCCACAAGTTCTTTTATTTTATAGGATTGTTTTGGCTATCCTGGGCTTTTTGATTTTCCATATGAATTTAGTTATTGTTCTCTCAGGTCTATGAAGAATTTTGTTGGGATTTTGATGGGGATTGCATTGAATCTATAGATTGCCTTTGGTAGAATTGCCATTTTTACTATATTGATCCTAACAATCCAGGAGCATGGGAGATCCTTCCATTTTCTGGTATCCTCTTCAATTTCTTTCTTCAAGGTCTTAAAGTTCTTGTCAAATAGATCTTTTACTTCCTTGGTTAGTGATAACCCATGATACTTTATGCTATTTGTAGCTATCATGAAAGGTGATGTTTCTCTGATTCCCTCTCTGATACTCTATCCGTGGTGTATAGGAGGGCTACTGATTTTTTTGAGTTGACTTATATCCTGCCACTTCACTGAAGGTATATATCAGCTGTAGAAGTTCTTTGGTAGAGTTTTTGGGGTCACTTATGTACAATATCATATCATCTGCAAATAATGAAAGTTTGACTTCCTCCTTTCTAATTCAAATCCCCATGATCTCCTAATTTTGTCTTAAATTGTTGCTGAACTTCAAGCACTATATTAAAGAGATATGGCGACAGTGGACAGCCTTGTCTTGTTCCTGATTTTAGAGGAATTTTTTTGAGTTTCTCTCCATTTAATTTGATGTTAGCTGCCGGCTTGCTGTATATTGCTTTTATCATATTTAGATATTAACCTTGTATCCCTAATCTCTCCAAGAACTTTATCATAAAGAGGTGTTGAATTTTGTTAAATGTTTCTGAGCATCAAATGACATGATCATATGATTTTTTTTCAGTTAATTTATATGATGGATTACATTGATAGATTTTCGTATGTTGAACCAGCTCTGCATCTCTGGGATGAAGTCTACTTGATCATAATGTATGATATTTTTGATGTGTTCTTGGATTCAGTTTGCCAGTATTTTATTGAGAATTATTTCATCGATGTTCATGAGTGAGATTGGTCTGTAATTCTCTTTCTTGGTTGCATCTTTGTGTGGTTTTGGTATCAGCGTAACTGTAGCTTCATAAAAAGAGTTTGGCAATGACCCTTCTGTTTCTATTAAGGAGTATAGGTATTAGCTCTTCTTGGAAGTTCTGGTAGAATTCTGCAGTAAAACTATCTGGTCCTGGGCTTTTTTAGGTTGGGAGGTTTTTGATGACAACTTCTATTTCCTCACGACTTATAGGCCAATTTAAATTATTCACTTTGTCTTGATTTAATTTGTGTATGTTGTATTTATCTAAAAAACTGTTTGTTTCTTTTACATTTACCAATTTTGTGGCATCCAGGCTTTTGTAGTAAGACCTAATGATTCTCTGAATTTTCTCAGTGTCTATTGTTATGTCCCCCTTTTCATTCCTGATCTTTTAATTTGAGTGTTCTCTCTCTGCCTTTTGATTTGTTTTGATAAGGGTTTGTCGATCTTGATGATTTTCTCAAGGAACCAGCTCTTTTTTCCATTGATTGTTTGGATTGTTTTCTGTGCCTCTATTTTGTTGATTTCAGCCCTCAGTTTAATTATTTCCAGTCTTCTACTCCCCCTGGGTGAGTCTGCTTCTTTCTTTTCTAGAGCTTTCAGGTGTGTTGTTAAGTCACTAATGTGTGTTTTCTCTGTTTTCTTTATGTGGGCACTAAGTGCTATGAACTTTCCTCTTAGCACTGCTTTCATAGTGTCCCATATGTTGGGGTATGTTGTGTCTTTATTTTCATTGAATTCAAGGAAGACTTTAATTTCTTTCTTTATTTCTTCCTTGACCCAGGAGTGGTTCAGTAGTTGGCTGTTCAGTTTCCATGAGTTTGTAGGCTTTTGGGGTTGGAATTATTGTTAAATTCTAACTTTACTTATGGTGATCCGATAACACACAGGTGGTCACTCCATTTTTCTTGTATCTGTGGATGTTTGCTTTGTTACCGAGTATGTGATCATTTTTTGAGAAGGTTTCATGAGATGCTGAGAAGAAGGTATATTCTTTCCTGTTTGGGTGGAATGTTCTATAGATGTCTATTAAGTCCATTTGATTCATTACATCTGTTAGTTCTTGTATTTCTCTGTTAACTTTCTGTCTAGTTGACCTGTCTATTGATGAGAGAGGGGTGTTGAAATCTCCTACAATTAGTGTGTGGGGTTTGATGTTTGCTTTAAGTTCTAGTAATATTTCTTTTACATATGTTGGTGCTTTTATATTAGGGGGATGTATATTCAGGATTGAGACTTCATCCTGATCATTTATTCTTGTTAATAGTATAAAATGTCCATCTCCATCTCTTCTGATTGATTTTAGTTTCACGTCGATTTTTTTCCACATTACTATAGCCACACCTGCTTTTTTCTTATGGCCGTTTGATTGAAAAACCTTTTCCCAACCCTTTTCTCTGATATAATGTCTGTCTTTGTGGTTGAGATGTGTTTCTTGTAAACAACAGAATGTTGGATCCTGTTTTTGTATCCATTCTCTTAACCTGTGCCTTTTTATAGTTGAATTGATTCCATTGATATTAAGTGATATTAATGACCAGTGGTTGTTAACTCCGGTTATTATTTTTTTGGGGGGTGGTAGAGTTTGTGTGTTTCCCTTCTATGAGTTTTGCTGGTATAGGGTTGTTAGATGTCTGTGTTATTATGGGTGTTGTTTGCTTCCTTTAGTTGTCGTTTTCCTTCTAGTACTTTCTGTAAGGCTGGGTTTGTGGCTATGTATTGCTTAAATTTGTTTTTATTCTGGAATATCTTGTTTTCTCCATCGATGGTGAAAGAAGGCTTTGCTGTGTATAGTAGTCTGGGCTTGCATCCATGGTCTCTTAGTGTCTGCAGCACATCTATCCATGACCTTCTGTCTTTCATGGTTTCCATAGAGAAGTCAGGCATATTTCTGCTAGGCTTACCTTTATATGTTACTTGACCTTTTTCCTTTGCAGCTCTTTGTATTCTTTCTTTATGCTGTATGTTTTGTCTTTTGATTATTATATGGCAAGAGGAGGGTTTTTTGGTTTTTTTTTTGATCTGGTCTATTCGGTGTTCTGTATGCTTCTTGTACTTTCATAGGAATATCCTTCTTTAGGTTGGGAAAGTTTTCTTCTATAATTTTGTTGAATATATTTTCTGGGCCTTTGAGCTGTGCTGCTTCTCCTTCTTCTACCCCTATTATTCTTAGGTTTGGTCTTTTCATGGTGTCCCAGATTTCCTGGATGTTTTGTGTTAAGAATTTGTTGGCTTTGTCGTTTTCTTTGATCAATGAATTTATTTTCTCTATTGCATCTTCAGCATCTGAGATTCTTTCTTCTATCTCTTGTATTATGTTGGTTATACTTGTCTCTGTAGTTCCTGTTTGTTTACCCAGATTTTCCATATCTAGCCATCCCTCAGTTTGTGTTTTCTTCATTGCCTCCATTTTGGTTTTCAAGTCTTGAACCGTTTCCATTACCTGTTTGATTGCGTTTTCTTGGTTTTCTAGTGTATCTCTAAGGGATTTATTCATTTCTCCTAACTTTTTGTTAGTCTTCTCATCTATTTCTTTAAAGGAATTTTTCACATCCTCTTTAATGATCTCTATCACTTTCATAATGTTACGTTTAAAGTCAATTTCTTCTACTACTTCTGGATTAGGTTGTTCAAGTTTTCCTTTTGCATATTCGCTGGATCCTGGTGTTATCATGTTGATTTTCAGGTTGTTGGAGGAAATCTTGCATAGGCACCTGTCCATCTTTTCCTTTGAATGTGGTCAGGAGAGTCTAGGTGGCTTGGTCCTTTTGTTGTTACTGACTGTGTACTTGGGGGATTTTTCTTGTTCTGTCCTCTCTTGCATCCCCTCAGCACTGGAGTTGGTTCTCAGATCACCTCCTCCCTGAAGTAGGCTGTGGTGGTGATTCTAAAGACCCTCTCTGGGTAGCTCTACTATTACTGGATCAGGGCCACTTGCTGGCCAAGGAGGACCCCACAGATAAAAGCACAAGCTTGGTAGATGCCAGCTCTTCCCCGTGGTTCTGCTGGTACTAGATCAGGGACACTTGCTGGCCAAGGATCTCACAGGCAAAAGCACAGGCTTGGTAGATGCCACTCCCTAGAACAAAGAAACCCCTCCTGCCCTGTGCTCACCACCTTGTCCCCAGAGCTTCAGCCCTGAAGCAGGCTGCTTTGTGAGATCCTAGGACCCACAGATGGAAAGCAGCATCATTGTTTAAGAAAGGTTTTTTATTTTGCCATGCAAAATGTTAGCATTGTACAGTAAGGATTGGTCATCTTCAATTTTATGATATTTTCAGTAAAATGTACTTGATTATACTCTACAACAAACAAAAATAAAACTATATATGTATATATATAATATTTATATATGAATATAATACTGATGTACTTAATTGGCAGTTATACTTTGAAATTGAAGTTATTTAGCCATCACATTTAGCCTATGGGAAAAAGCAAAGGAGTGTGAGAGAATATTTTATTTTCTCTAACAGAAATAAAAGTAAATATGACAAAATTTTATTTAAAAAGTGAAACAGTTGTTATTGTATTATGTGTCATTTGATTGTCATTTTTTTCTTTCTTCCCATGGAATAACTAGATGTTATTTAACAATAGGACTCATTTCATTCTCTGGTTAATCTTTTATCAAATGACTAATGCTACTTTCTTGGAAAAGGAGGTTGAAAGACGTTAACGTAGGTGGAGCTCACTCTCTAGGAAGATTGATTTACCAGATTAAAAGTTGCAAAACTCTAGACCATGTCTTCATAACATTATATGCTTTAAGTCAGTGGTTCTCAACTTGTGGGTCACGACTCCTGTAGGAAGTCAAATGACAGCGATATGAAAGGAAATGTAGGGGTAAAAGGAAAGGAGGAAAATATAAAAATAAAATTAAAATTAGCAATAGAAAATAAGATTTAAAAAGGAAAATACATGACATGGCATCATGAAAAAAAGGAGCCTTCAAAGATGCCTTTGAGTTGAGTGTGTTTTCTGTTTGTTATCTAGGTCTGAGCATGCAGCCTGTCATTAAGAATAATTTATTTTCCCTGTAAGACTCTGTTGGAGAAAGGAAACATTTCAATTGCAAGAAGTGGTTATTAATTGGAGATTGCTTCTCATTTAGGGAGCCTCTATTTCCCATTACCTCCATTCTTTCTTCTGTCTCTCCAATTAAAATCCTGTTTCCCAGAAAGCACCATTCTACTTTGATGCACTTGTTTTTATTTTACCCAGTGAGTTTATTTCTAATTCCTTGCATGAGCATGAGTAAGGGATTGGTTCCTGTCACTTAACCAATATTGCACAGTTCCTGAGTGAAGGGTATGAACTCATGAGTCCCTCAGGATTTTGTAAAGTAATGGTGACAGATCTTATATTTTGCTGCTACTCAAAACTGTAGTGAGTTTTTTTTTTTTTGACAATGACCATGTCATGCTACCTACTCATGTCCAACACTGAGCTCCTAGATTGCTTCCCTCCTTTTTTTCTCAATAGACCCTGATCCTTGGAATGGATGATGTTATGGTCCATACTGGACTGCGTACTCTATAGTCACTTATTATCAGGCTCTGGTAGACAATTAAGAACACTATAATTCTTAGTGTTATAATAGTCTATAATATTTTAGGGGCCTCCTCTGGGGCTTCCCTGACTACTTATATGGAGGTAACCTATACCAATTAGTGGAATTTTTGTTTAATAGCATTTCCCTTCTTGAAAGAGTGTTATCCACCCATGTAGTATGTCATTCAAACCTTCACTTTAATTATGTTTTTAATAGATTTAAAAAGGAAGCCTCCATAAAAGTATTTCATATATTTATTTTTATTGGTTAATGAAAAAAGAACAATTATACATATGTGGAAAACTCTGTTATGTTTTGAACCATGTTTTATGTTGTACGTTATTTAGGTCAGGTTAAACATAAATCTATTCAAATATCTCTTATATACTGAAAGCTATCACAATTCTTACTTTTAATGTCCATAGATGTTTTAGTGACACAAACCTCCTAAATATTTTAAATTCATAATATATTGCTGAAACTGAGCCACCATACAATGAAATATTGCATTACAATGTCTTGCTTTAAGTGTAACCAAGTAACCATTGCCGAACATTTGCCCATTATTTCCCTACTCTCACATAGTAGCTCCTAACAACTACTATTCTTAGAAACGTTTTTATAATGGTATCTATTCATTATGTAGCTTTAGTAAACAATGTTATTTGAACATTAAAACAATGTCATTAATCTGTAGTACATTAATGAAATGTCAAGAAACAAACAGAGTGTCAAAGGTTACTAACAGCTCCAGGGCCATGCATTTCTATGAGAAAAATGATGAATCTATTTACACAGCTTATTAAGGAGACCAGGAAATTAACTCAGAAAATGATTATAAATGTATTTTATTTTGTATATAGTGAATAACAAAGAGTGATATTTTATTAAGTCCCAGTGAGTTTTTCAGCATCATTTACTAAATGTACAAACAATCCAGAAGTACATTAAAATGTAATCTGAGTATTATTTGTATTTAAAAATCTTTCAATTAATACTTGGAAATGCTAATACATTTAATATGTTAATAATACTTATCTAATAATTGTTGAAAATCAACATTTATTTAATATTGCTAAGTCTTCCTGAATCGATAGTGACAGAAAGTAATTTTTTATAACAAGATGAAGGAATTTATCTTGATCAGCCAAGCATCTAATAGTTAGTGAACATAGGAATGGGCACTATCCTCACTCTTAACTCTGGAGCTGTGTGCTGCAGTCCAATATGGAAAGAAACAGCAGTAAAACAGGAAAGTAACAAGTCACATTAATCATTCTGCAAACTCTGTGACTTTCTTCATAACTGGAAAACACAGTTAAATTAACTGAATAGTACTCCATCTACTAAAGGAAATGGAACTGTTATAGCAACAATTAACAGTGTTGGAAAAAAATAATGTCTGTATTTCCCACAATAGCACAGACACATAAGTAATTTGACTTATTTTCTAATGAGCAGCATATTTTAACTCCAAATAAAACACTAGAATACATTGTTTAAGGATAATCATGACAATTATATTATCTAAAAAATTCACCATTTGCTTGCTTATGATGTTCAGCAAATATTTGTATGCATATGTATGACACAAAAATGTATACTAAATGCAAATTCCATTTAATGTCTGTCTGATTTTTCCAAATGCACACCTTCCTAGGCCGGGATGGAGACGGGAGGGCCTTCGGCTTCCCACAGGGCAGGGTACCCTGCCCCCTCTTAAGGAAGCAGGGGGAGGGAGGAGGGTTAGTGGGGGAGCAGGAGGGGACTGGGAGAAGGGGAGGAAGTGTAACTTTTTTTAATGAAAAATAAAAGAATATGAAAAAAGAGATGAATCTATGTATTAAGTAAATCTTTACTATTTATTTAATTATTTTGGGTTTTTGAAACACAGTTTCTATGTGTAACAGCCCAAGCTGTCCTGGAACTATCTCCTGTAGACAAGGCTACCTTATCTCACAGAGATCCGCCTGCCTCTGTCTCCCAATTGTTAGAATAAAGGTGTGCACTACTACCACCTGGCTTAAACCTTTATATAATTTTTGAAGATGATGGCACCAAGAGCTTTCCAAAAAAATATTATTTTAATATATTAATAGCTTTCCTCATTGCTACAAAATGTCTGACCCAGGCAATTTAAGGAAAGGAGAGTTTCTTTTGGATGACAGTTTGAATGGAAGACCAATTTGTTAAGGAAGACATGGGAACAGATGTGAAGCTGCTGGTCACATGACATCTGCTACTAGAAGGCAGAGTGAGCACTTTTATTTTTTAAATTCAGTCTAGGATGCTGGTCCATGAAGTAGTATCCCAACAGCCAACTTTGTATTCTTACTTTCAATATTAACCAAGTAGTACCTCTTGGGCAAGGGTCCAGCACAGCCCTCAAGTTTCAGCTTTTGTTTTTACATGCTGCTGATTTTGAGGGCAAGCCCATCTCCAATTATCTGTAAGCCTGATCATATCTAACAACCTAACATCCCATTATCTTTGAGCTCCCAATTCTTTGTCTCCTATCTCTCGCCACAGCCTATATGGGCTGTCATCTTTCAATTGATAAAATGAGAGCTCAAAAGAAAGAAGGAGGGTAATAATTTGCCATAATAATATTATAGTCTAATAATTTAAATGTTAAGTTCATCCAGGGATGCAAAAACACAATCAGAATAATATTTAAGACCAATCCTCCCATGAGTCCAGGACATTCTTCCTGCCTGACTGATCTGAGCTTGGATATTGTTTTTCAGCCCTTGGACAACCACTGAAACATCTGCAACATTTGGACTGTAGTTCATACTTCTAGACCCATCTCTTCACACGTGAACTGCATTACACTGGATCTCTAGCTCTCCAATTGAAGATCTTCTGACTTCTCTTTTCTCATAAATGCATAATTCAATTTCTTGATAGTCATGCACATGAAACACATGCCTCTACATGAATATGGGTACTTTATTGAATTTGTTTCAATAGATACCCTGAAAACTACATCTGGCCACACACTTTATTTTTATTTTGTTACTTAAATACTTCTTATTTATATGAAGTGAAACTCAGAAGCTTGGCATAGAACATTATTACTTAACTTCACCAATAATAGGGTCAAATGAATGTCATTTTATCTTTCATTATTTCATTGCTTTTCTTTTTGTCAAAAATCTAAAGTTGCAATAAGATCATGACATAAGGAATTGTGTAATTCCAGTGCATTCAAATTTGCTAAATATAAGCATTATGGAAGGCAAAGGGATTCAATCTCTATATAAATAACAATAAATTATGAAAAAATATGATTTACAATTCACTGTTTATTTTTTGAGCTACAGTTTGTGGTGATGGTTACAATAGTCATTGTTACAGTAATTAGTAAAATATGGATAAATGTGAAAATAGATAATTCAGCTACATCAGTATTAATTTTCCCATTTGATCACTGATCATAGCTACTTAAGAAAATATATCACAAAATTAACCTTATAAACTTAAAAAATAACAATGTATGAATATATACATATAAATATATGCATGTATATATATGTGAGCATACATACATATATGAATGAAAGTGAGAGAAAAATTAATCATGTCAGCTATTGTAACTCTTATACTGTCTTTTCCATAATTCATCATTTCTTATTGCTCCTGTTGGTAAGTTATAAACCTTGGCCCCCTAAATGGGCTTGGGATTTAATATGATCATTATATCATTCTGCTCTTGAGTTCTTTGTAAATTTTTTGTTGCCCATAATCATTTCCATTTCACTGTTGCTCAAGCTAGAATTTTCCTGGGTTTTACTTAATAACTTCTTAGCTGATTCCTCTTAGGTTTGCAGCATTTGCTTCTCTTCTTCTCAGCTCCCATTATATTTTTCTAATCACTCACTAATTCAGCAAATGTTGAAAGGAAGTCATTTATGAGTTCACAGAACTGCTGTCTGTTCTGAAGAAATAATGTTTTGATGTTGTTTGTTTGTTACTTTGCATTTGAAAGCCAGTCTCTTTAAGATAAATTTTTACATTCAGTGATAGGAGGCCTAATCAAATATACATTAGTGAATAAATATCTAATTTTCATAAAGGATTAAATGTGATGAAGGACTCTAAATTCAGATTTGTGTATAAAATAGAATTGAGTAGTATGGTGAAAACTGTAGTATGGAGGTGAGCAGGCATCCTGCCTCCCTGCTAGCTTAACCCCTGAAATAACCACACAGAAACTGTATTAATTAAATTATTTTCTGGCCCATTATCTATAGCCTCTTATTGCCTAACTCTCACATCTTTATTTAACCCATTTCTACCAATCTGTGTAACACCACGAGGTCATGGCTTACTGGGAAAGATTCTAACCGGAGTCAGTCCTTCATGGCAGGACCTTCATGGCAACTGCCACACTGTCCTTCTTCCCAGCATCCAGTTCTGTCTTCCCCCATCTAAGTTCTGCCCTATCAAAAGGCCAAGGCAGTTTCTTTATTCAACTAATGAAAGCAACACATAGCCAGAAGGACCTCCTACACCAGAAAACAGGTAATTCACATGAAGTTTATGTAGTACTGCCTGGAGAAAGATAATAGGAAAAGATCTTAGATCAAACAAGAAACAAAGGAACACCCTGAAAACTGGAGCAGAGGCAATCTCCCCAACATGAGAAAAGAGATGATAACAGTCAGAGGAGTAGACCTAAGGTCCATTTTATGCCTTACCACCAGAGTTCCATTTTTTCATTCTATGGAAAACTGTACATATCAGGAAGATCTCCATGACTGAATATTCAAGACCCTAGTAAGAAATGTTACTCTGTCAGACTCATGCCTCCCCTTCCTTTCCAATAGTCTTGACTCATGCATTTCCCTGTTCTGAGAAGCAGTCTGCACAACATACTCACACAACCTTTGCCTGAAACCTTTAGACTTCTGCTTCCACATTGAATTATTACCCTTTTCTACTCATACAAAATCCGGTTCTAGACACATAATTGACTGTATCATTGTGATAACTTGTTACCACTGGCTTGTAAAGTCCAAGCTTCCTGAGACCAGTGAACCCGATTGCTCGCTTGCTATTCACAGCAGTACCAATAGCATATGACTGCACAAATTGTTACTGACTTAGTGAAAAAAAATCCAATATTTGAATACTTGCACATGGAAACAGTCACTATAAATTAGTGAATAAAAATAATTTAATTATTAAACCATGGCAGGCAGTTTTATAGGATGAAATTATATGCTTAATAGCTATAGGCTTTTAGAATAACAATTTGCTTACAAAAATTTTCATAGCCTTTAACTGATAAGATCTGTTTTAAGCTTTATTACTCAATAAATTAGCAGCTCTTGACTTGTAATAGAAAATAACAGGCTGATGAAATGAAGTCATATGCTTATTTCAAAGTGATAAAATGAATATATATTTATTGAAATTAAAAGAAATTTTCTAAGTGAAAAGATAGACTATAAAGCATTATTGACATTTGTAAATATGTAATACACAAATGCTTTCAGGTAAAATGATAGGCACTAAATTGTTACTAATTTTTTAGTGGGAATTGTATAAAATTTTTATAATTTTTGGTATCTGAATTTCCTAAAATTGAGGACAACATACTTCAGATGAGAAACATGGTATGCAAAGTATCCCTTTTCTTCCTCATATATGTTAGTATTAGTTAGGGCCCTCCAGAGGAACAGAACTGATACAATGACTATATATTACAAAGACATATTTTAGAGAGAACTATATCATATCACCTGAGTAGTCCAGCTATGACCCTCAGCACGTTGAGGAGTTTCTGTGGGCCAGTTAACCTAGAGGATCAACATTTAATATTGCCTTATCCTACTGCCTGTGTATCAAAGTTTTTGTTTAACTGTGAAAATAATGAATTCTAAAAATCATGTCTTACTGGTTGACTAATCAGTGAGATTTCTATTTAAGTTGTTTTAAACAATGCCAAGAGAATCTCTGCTTTCTTTTTCCTCCATCATTTTAAGAAGATCCATGATAACAGATACTGTTTTGTTCCTGTATATTCAGGAAATACATAGCATGGAAGCAGTATACAATATATGTTTTACAACAAATTAGTAAATTTACAAAAATTGATTATAAAAAATCCTTAGTCAAAGCAAATGTGAACAGTGAACTTAAATGTTTGTTTCATGGAGGCATGGAAACATTAGTTGAAATATTCAAGGAGGTATTGGGAAGAGGAGTGAGTAGTGAAGAGTGAGTTATGAATATGATCAATATACAGTGTATGAAATCCCTAACAATAAAATATTTTAATCAAAATTACTAAAGAACTTGCTTCAGTAGCTATCATTGCTTAGTACGTTAAGATTAGTTTGATATATTGTTAAATTAACAAATTAAAGATTTAAAAAGAGAAACAAAATAGCCAAAGATATAAAAACTAAGGTTCAAGAGACAAATTAATGGCAAAGTGCCTACAGTCAGTGATTAAATTTGAGATTCCAACTACCCTGCATGATAATTCTAAAGTAAGATTTGTTTAGTTCTTCCTAAGAGATGAATAATCCTAAATGCATCTATACCGAATTCCAGAGTGACTTCTTTCAATACCTGAGAATTTTGATCCCACACATACTAGGTATTCACCTAGTATCAGTATTTTTCAATGATTGAGATTATGGTTGTTAGCGTGAACATGGGTACCAGAGCCCACAAATGTGAGTCCTGTTCCACCTTGACTATAGATCAGAGAGTGTGAGTTTATTCTTGCTCTCTCAAAG
Organism: Ondatra zibethicus; assembly: GCA_004026605.1. Lineage (NCBI taxonomy): Eukaryota > Metazoa > Chordata > Mammalia > Rodentia > Cricetidae > Ondatra > Ondatra zibethicus. Next base: position 21,986 of record PVIU01020337.1, read on the forward strand.
TTTTTGGCATCAAGTGAGGCTACAGACAAGAGATCATGATCTAGTTAATCAGTATTTTGGGTATAGAAGTAGATACCCTCCACCTTGTTAAAAAGTCAGAGAATTAGTCTATTCCTGCTCCTTCAAAGGAGATTGACAGAACTAAACAAATCTTACTTTAGAATTATCATGCAGGGTAGTTGGAATCTCAAATTTAATCACTGATTGTAGGCACTTTGCCATTAATTTGTCCCTCAGCAAGCAGCCACTGAGTGCCAAAAATTTCTCAGCTATCAAGGAGGCCTTGTGATCCTCTCCCCAGCCTGGGATAGAAGGTTGAACATCTCAGTCTTAAGCTGGGAACCAAACCTGCTGAGACTCGTGGTTATATATCAGTCTAATAGCTGATCAAATTATTAGACATTGGTCAATTAAAAATACATTTTAAAGGTCTAACTCCACAGAAAAAGCATAAAATCTTTCTTTTGCTAAATCTTTGTCCAATCAAAAATGGATTTACTGTCCAAGAAGAACAACCCACTTAAAATTGTCATTTAGATGGGATTTGAATATTTCTAGCAATGGAAGTTTAAAAAAGGGTTCCTTTTTTTTCCTCAGTGGAGAGTTCTCAGAATCTAAGGAGTGGTTACACATAGTGAAGAAACTGTAAAAACTTTCTGAATGAAAGACTGAACTCTGTATAATTTGAAGTAAATCAATTCTTTGATTCTTAAATAATATACAATATTGTTAAAAGTATGATATGATGCAAAATATATGAATATCACAGATATCCTTACCTGTCAATAAGTATAGAGCAGATGCATCATGCTTAATAAATGCAAGGTGTTTATTTCAAGAATCACATTATAATTTGTCTCAGTTGTCTTTTGATGGATGTATTTGTCATGTCATGGTTTGTTGTTAATAATAATCTGATAAATATCCTTGTTCTTACAATGTCTATGTTATTAAAAAAGGACTTAATACAAATTGTTAAGTTGCCCTCTAAAAGTTCAAATTAGTTTTAATTTCTGCTAAAAGATGCATTTGAATACAAATAGTAAGCATTATTAGCATTTCAATATTTACACAATTGATATGCAGAAATATAATTTCATTGTTTGTACCTTGGTGCTCCAGAAGCAGTCAGTAGCATGGATTTGGGAGTTAAGCTGCCTGTCTTGTAGCCTGTTTCAGCAGTTTGTAGGTAGAGGAACTGGTACAAGTTAGTTAATTCTTCTACTCTCAATATTTGCAAGTAAATTCAAGATGGCAATACATGCTGAACAGGGCTCCTGTGAGATCAGATTGAGTGTAACTGCTTGGAAAGAAACCTGAAACACAGTTAAATAATTTTGTCAAGTATCTTCCTTCTGTTTATCTTATTCTTACCAGAATACTTTAAATATATTTACTCTCAGAAATAACAACTTTATATTCTCTATTTTATATATTGAAATATATTTTATACAGTATGTAAAAATATAAATATTGCAACATATCTCCATTTCTTTTCTTCATCTTTTGTCCTGGTTTGGATAAGAGGTGTTCCTAACCAAAGTTTGTGTGGCCAGTCACTGAGAAATGCCTAGAGCAAATCATGGGTGTCTGAGTCAGAAAGTAAATCCTCTCTTCCTGATTTCTCTTATATTTTGTCAAAGGAATGAATAACTGACTAATGAAATTTTATTGTTATTCCAGGTAGGTAGAAACAAAAGATCTATGGGCTGAGAGATTAAGACATCGGCATATGCTTGTATTTACACACACACACACACACACACACACACACACACACACACGGTGATATTTTGTTTATGCTTTAACAACTAAAGATTGCTTGAAGATCAGAGAAGCAGAGCAGCCAGTCACTAGTTCTTACCTCTATGAAGTCCTCAGACTGAATGCCTTCTCTAGGAAACCTCAGACTGCATCTCCATTTCTGTCTTCTCCTGCCTTATATTTCTCTCTCTGCCCAGCCATATCACTTTTTGTCTCTACCTTCCTAGTCCTGGAATTTAAGATGTGAGCTACTACCACTTGGCTTTGTTTCTCTTTTGGACCGATTCAATCTTTTGTATTCCAGGGTGACCCTGAACTCACAGATTTTCATCTACCCTTGTTCCCCAAGTGCTGGAATTAAAGGTGTGTGCCATCACTGCCTGGTCTCTATGTCTAACTAGTGGCTAGCTCTACACTCTGATCTTCAGACAAGCTTTATTTGTTAAAGCACAAACAAAATATCACCACACTCATTACCTTTCTTTCTTTCTTTCTTTCTTTCTTTCTTTCTTTCTTTCTTTCTTTCTTTCTTTCTTTCTTTCTTTCATTAATTTACTTATTTGCTAAGACTGAAAGTTAAAGGTCAAATTCTTAGGAAGTACACTTGTTCCCATTGACTGTTTTCTACATGGGTAGGGACCCACTTTCTTCCTGTATTATTAGGTCATCCTCTCACTAAAATATCTCACTAAAATATTTTCCCTTTCTCATAAAGGTAAGTCAGGTTGAAAGTTAGAGCTATCTTACTTCTCCAAAGGCTGTGTTTTCCAGTGAAGTCTCACCAAGGAAAGCCTTATACACTTACAGTTTAGGCACATAATCTATGGTGTGGCAAGAGACCCTCCAGAGCCTATTCTCTTCATATTACTTCTGCTTTAAGGGTATTTTATTTAAATACTTTAAAGAAAGCTAAACATATGTAAATAAGAGTTCTCAAATCTTCTGTGTAGTTCAAAGACTAATTAGAAATCAAAAGTAAACATACCTTTACAAGAAATACTCAAGGCAGGAAATAGAATATGACAATCACAATAGAAGTTCATTTTTACATCCTCAGTTCTCTTCTTAAATAGAATGCTGCTCCCAAATTAAATAAACTAATTATTGCAGCACATACTTCTCTCAGGTTGGATTCCTATTTGTAAAAATTTTAGCTTAATTTATTTATACCTTGTTATCCACTATATGGACTAGGATGACTTTGAGGTTTCCAGTCTTTCTAAGCCTTTCCTGCCATGCTTGAATTATTTGCATAGTACTGAAGTCATGAACTTACCAGTGCTATTGCATGTAATTACAACTCATTGATGATCATTATATTTTTCTTAGCATTTCTCCCCAAGTGAAAATCTTCATCAATGTCAGAGTCATTGAACTCAGGAGACTAGCAAAATTTATTTTTAAGAGACTCATAAAGGTACGGGATGCACAAGAGTGCCACTGAACACTATTAAAACAGTAAAGAATTTCTGGAGAAAAGAACCCCTGGGTGGAGCTGCCTGAAAGATGGTTAGTTAGCCCTAGCTAGCAGCTTTTGTGAAACTGCACCCCAATGTGGTCTGAGCTTTTCAACTGATGCAACAGCCTTTGACTTGCTAAGGTTTTATAAGAAACACCTCACCCATGCATATACAAATAGCTGCAGTAAACTCATTGGTTTCTATTCTGAACTATTCACAACAATGCTGCTTTAATAGTTCTTATCCATGTACTTTTTCTTTGTATTGCATCCTGTTTGGGATATGTTCTACATATTACTATTGGATCTACCTCAGAGGGATTACTATGATAAAATTATATGTCTGATCAAAATTCTAGGATAACAGCTGTGTCTCAAAGTACCTGCACAAATTTAAAACTTCATTTACAATGTAAAATAATTCTAATGGGTTCTAATCTGTAACAGTATTGTCTGGGTTTTTTTTTGTTTGTTTGTTTGTTTGTTTTGCTTTTGTTTTTTGGCTTGGATTGTGCCATTGAATGAGAAGTGGCATTTAAGTTTTTAACTTTAAGTACTCAGTATTAATAGTGGCTTTAATTTTTATACCTTTGATCATTTATAAAATAAGTAAGTTTTAAATTTTGATGCACTTAACTACTCTTAGGATTCTTAAGCCTACAATCCTAATTGGAATATTTTCCCACTTGAAGATTAGCATTTTAAAAATTTACATCTGTATGATTTAATATTTGATTCTGAAATATTTAAGTGATTGTAATTCATTCTCATGAAACTTTGCAGATAGGAATCAGATATTCATTACCTAAGGCACATTTTATTAGGGTATATAACTTCACTTATGTAGATTTTATTGTTTTATTTCATCCACAGGTGAGAATTGATTTCTCATTTATGTTGATTCCTCTGTGTATAAAACATTTTCAGAAATGCCACATATGTTTTTATTTAATATTTGAGGTTAATTTTCTTGATAAGTCTGCAATGGTAATTTTAAATATTATTTGAACTCTTGATTCAAATTGTGTTTGATTGATAAAACACAATTCTGAGTATTTCTCTCATAGCTTCTCTGGTGAAAATTTTCATATCAAACATTTTATTTGAGGAGGTTGAATGGCCTCAGGTGGCAGTAGCTAGTTCTCAGTTCATGAGCCACTCTGAGAGAACACAAGAAAGAACAAGAACTTCTGTTTCAGTTCTTAAATTGAGCCATTGGTCTTCAGGCCACTGAACTCTTACTCCGACTCAGGCCATTGACTTCACTGATCTGCATGTTTGCTGGGTTAGACTTGAGTCACACTGCCAGCCCTCAACCTGTCCTGTATAAAGAAAATATCTTAAGCTCCATAGCAATATCCCTCTTGATCCAATTCATCATAATAAATCTACTAGTATAATATTCTGTATCCTCCAGGTTCTGTGTGCCTAGAGAACCATGATTGATATACTACTATATACACTGTCACTGTTTTCATCATTGTAATCATGAACTATTCTAATATAATTGAATATTTCAGTTTGGTTCCTCCCTTTACATTCCCATTATGATTATGTCAGACGTCCAGATGCTGTCGCTAAAATTTTGCAGAAATCTTTAATATTGTTCAGTACCATATATCATTTCTAGTCACTTACTAATATCTGTCTAAACTGCCTTTTTAAAAATAAAGTAATAGGTTATAAGTTTCCCTATCCTATACATGGTTTTATAAATTTATCTAACATTTAGATACCATTCTCTCTCTCTCTCTAACTTTATCTCTAATTTTTTTCTTTTTCTTTATCTTTTTTTTGAGGCAGAATTTCTCTGTTTAGCAGGCCTGGCTGTTGTGGAACTCACTTCTTACTTTGCAGATGAGGCTGCCTTTGATCTTACAGAGATTCACCTGACTCTGCCTCCTGAGTACTGGAATTAAAGCTATGTGTTACCATCACCCTGTGAGATACTGTACTCTTAATGAAAGAATATAATATTTATCTAATATTTACCTAGCAAAAATAAAATACCTTTAATTCATTTATTCATTATAGTGTTTACTGGAAGTCATTATATTTTGACATAATAGTGGCTAACACCTAGTAGGCCTGAATAATTTTGAGTTTAAAATGTTCACAGTGGAAAATATGCTCATAATACTTATTGAGAAAACCAGTACTCTATTTCATAAATATTCATGTGTTTGGTGTTTATAGGAACTTGAACCTTGGAGATATTAAAAGGATTAGTTCCAAAATACATAGATGGAGCCAAAACTGCAATTAGGATGTTTTTGGAACAGAGTCAACATTTTATACATAGTACTCAAGTAGAACAGCTAGCTAGTAATGTGAAGATCAAGAGAAAAAAACAATGTTATAAAAATTGTATTTATGGATACTTCACCAGAACCCCTTTAACACTAACTCCCATGAATAACTTGTCAAGGACAAAGTAGTATTCTCAGTTAGGTAAGATTTCTTATTTATAGGAGTCTTTCTCTTTATTCTCTTCTCTATTCATATTGGATCATGCCATTCCTTTTTTCTCTCATATTGTCTGCCTTTACTAGCAAAATTACTAAATTCGAAATTCTTATATAGGTTCTCAACATGAGTTTGTGATGGGTTATTTAGAATTTTAATGTTTAATTTCTTGAGTTCTTTATATATTTGAAGGTCAGACACAAAGAACCCACAGAGAGAGGACTGCTAAACTTGCTTAAAGGTGAGATGATCTTTCAGGGTTCCTGCTTCATGAAAGAGTATGCAAGGCATTCTGCTGGACACAGAACAAAGTGGCTGAACTGTCTTTGAATTTTCCTGCTTCATGGAAATGTCTGCTGGATACTATGGGCCTGTAGGCTGGAGATGGATGCCCCAATGGTACAGAAAAACTTTGGGTGACTGTACAGGCAGCGAGATGTCTCTGTCACTTCTAGAGTTTTGGAAGTTGCTTACTTCTTGTTTACTTAGGTAATATTATATCCTTCTGGAGTCTTTGATGGAGTTCAAGAATAGATAGATAGTTATAGTTTTCCATTGTTATGATAAAAGATAAAGGAGATATAAATATGTTAACTGTAGTTCTTGCTTGAAAACTTTTATTACATGTAATTTCACTATGTTAAAGTGAAAGCCTTTCTTTTCTGTTTAAACAGAAAAGGGGAAATGGTGTAGGAGGTCCTTCTATATTTGTATTGCTTTCCTGGTAAGCCACGACCTCATGATGACATACAGATTATTAGAAATGGATTAAACAAATATGTAAGAGTTAGCCAAGAAGAGGTTAGAACTAATTAACCAGGCAGTGTTTTAAATGGATACAGTTTCTGTGTAATTATTTTGGGGGTTAAGCTAGCCAGGTACTGGGAACATGGCCCATGCCTCTAACTACAAATTGGCGGTTCTGTGGTAGTGAGACACAATTGCTTCTCTTACTACAAGAATTCTCAACAGAAACATTTCAAATGGCCAAAAGATACTTAAAGAAATGTTCAATATTACTAGATATCAGGGAAATGCAAATCAAAACAACTCTGAGATATGATCTTACATCTGTCAGAATGGCTAAGATCAAAAACACCAATGATAGCTTATGCAGGAGAGGATGTGGAGTAAGGGGAACACTCATCCATTGCTGGTAGGAATGCAAACTTGTACAACCACTTTGTAAATCAGTATGGCTGTTTCTCACAAAATTGGGAATCAACCTACCTCATGTTCCAGCAATTCCAATATTGGACAAAAGATGCTCAATCATATTACAAAAGGATTTGTTCAACTATTTTCATAGCAGCATTATTTGTTAAAGCCAGTACCTGGAAACAACCTAGATTTCCCTCAACTGAAGAATTGATAAAGAAAATGTGACACATTTACACATTAGAGTACTACTCATTGGTAAAAAACAATGACATCTTGAATTGCAAATGGATGGAATTTGGGTAACTCAGACCCAAAGAGATCTTTCTATGTACTCACATATATGTGGATAATAGCTATAAACAAAGTTTGTTGAGCCTTTAGTTTTTGATCCTAGAAAAACTAAGTAATAAGGTGAACCCAAAGAAAAACATATATAGATCCACCTGAAATTGGAAACAGACATGATCTCCTGACAAAATTGGGAGCATGGGGGGTACGGTGATAAGGGAGGGTAGAAGGAGAAGTAGAGGGGAGAATGGAGGGTTGAGGAGACCTTGAGGGAATGGAATAGTCGAGATGGAGGAAGGACAGAGATTAGAGCAAGGAAAGAGATATCTTGATTGAGGAAACCATTATAGGCTTAGCAGAAATCAGGCTCTGGAGAAATTCTCAGGAATCCATGGGAATAACCCTGGCTAAGACCATAAGCAATAGAGGAGAAGGGGCCCAATCGTGACTTGCCCTGTAGTCAGACTGATGAATATCTTAAATATCACCATAGAGCCTTCATCCAGCAACTGATGGAAACAGGAAGAGACCCACATCAGAGCACTGAACTGAGCTCTGATGTGGGAGTCCCCTCTGTATGCTGTGTACCATTGGTTAATAAAAAAACTGGCTTGGTCTGATAGGGTAGAGTAGAGCTAGGCAGGGAAAAGTAAACTGAATTTTGGGAGAAAAGCGTTGGAGTGAGAGAGAAGCCATGTAGTCCAGCTGGAGACAGATACCCAGAACATTATCCCTTAAGCCACAGCCTCGTGGTAATACACAGATTAAGAGAAAAGGGTTAAATTAAGATATAAGAGCTAGTTGATAAGAAGTTAGACCTAATGTTCTAAACAGTGATTTAATAGTTTTGGTGTGGTTATTTCAGTTCTGGTTGTCCAGGGAAAACTAGCAGCCTCTTTACAACAAATTAGTGCCCAACATTGTGAACTAAATCAATGTAAAACCTGGGAGGGCTTGGAAAGAAATTCTTGATACTAAAACACAAAGTATAGCCACATTTATTTTCTGGAATGGGTGTTGCTTTCTAGCAGCATGCTGCAGCTCTTTTAAAAGAGGTCTTACTGATTCAACAATAGCAGAAAAAAAAAGCCACATTGTTTTTAAATGCCAGCTTTCTAGGTTGTGCTGCCAGTGCAACCTCTGGCTCTTTCAGGAGGCAGAGCATTTAAATGGGGTTTTATGAGTAAAGTGCTATAACCTGCTTAATGTTGTAAAATAGACCCACTGTATGCCTGGAACTAGGGCAGTATACATGGCTTGCAGATGCAGTGAATGGACTTCTACCACGTTGGACTGGGCTAAGCAAGCAGGAAAGGCCATATTTCCCCTAGCAGTACTGCAGCTTAAGTTTTTAAGAAGCACTTAGCATTTTAAGAAGTGTTCCTGGACAGTAAGGAATTACAGATACACAATAGGACAGATTCAGACATAAAAGACCTCTAAATGAGACACAATGTGTTTTTAAAATGTATGTAGACTTGGGAGAAAAAGAAAAAGTGTATAGAGGCTTATAAAAAGAAGTAAATGGTTTATAGAAAATAAAACAAAGTATTTAAAGAGACAGAGTACTGACAGATTAAGGGAATAAAGATAATCAAATAAATATTAAAAATAATACAGTAAGAAAAGCCATGTGAAGATAGAATATACAAAGAGAGTCTGGATTATGTATATTATTGTGTTTTCTTTTAATTTTTTACTGTGAAAGACCTAAGTAACCAACATATGTACTTTAAAGTTATCTCGTCTTCAGAATTTGGGCCTAAAGATATGTTACTTTGGAAAAGAGGTTCTTCTTTTGTTTCCACAGAGGATGAGAACCTGTGGATTGCTTCCAAATTAATATGGTTTGATGGACCAAGACCCCTGAAAAGTTGCTATGAAAACCCAAAAAATTACTTTGCCCAACAAAAAGCAGGAAGCAGTTTGTAGACTGCCCATATTCCAAAATATTGTTTATAAATGTTTGTTTATATTTAAAGGGGATATGCTATAAAGATGGATACTTTGCATTGGTATGTATCTTGGTTCATGAATACAAATTTAAGGTCGATTCTGTATATGTATATTTCTGATTTTGATTTAGGTATTATGTGTTCAACTCATTTACAAATGTAATGCATAAAATTAAGAAATATAGGGTTCGAGGCCAGCCTGGTCTACAAGAGCTAGTTCCAGGACAGACAACAAAAACTACAGAGAAACCCTGTCTCAAAAATCCAAAAAAAGAAAGAAATATAGGTTAATAGAGAGTCATCTTTATAGTCTAGCTTGTAGTCATGTTAGTTAAGTTTTCTAGATATATAGAGATTTATTTAAGTTAGATAGGTATTCTTCAAATCTCTCAGAGAACTTTGAGAATCAGAGAGGCTCCTTATGGCGTTTGTTTAGCCATTTGGGCAAAAAACTGATCTTGCCTGAACTGCTTCATAAACTGGACATGCAGGACCCACAGAGAAATGACTGCTGAACTTGGTTAAAGGTGAGACAATTCTTCAGGGTTCCTGCTTTATGAAAGAGTCTGCCAGACAGACTCTTAATAAAGAATAAGGTGACTGACAAACTGCCAATATAGGCGGAACTGTCTTTGAAATTTCCTGCTTCATGGAAAAGTTTGCTGGATACTATGGGCCTGTAGGCTGAAGATTGGATGCCTGCAACATTACAGAAGAACTTTGGGTGACTGTCCTGGCAGTAAGATGTCTCTGTCATTTCTAGAGTTTTTAAAGTTGCTTACATTGAACTTATTGTTTACTTAGGCAATATTATATCCTTTTGCAGTCTTTGATGGAGTTATAGAGTAGATAGTAATAATATAGTTTTCCTTAGTTATAATAAAACATAAAGTATATATAAATATTTTAAGTATAATTCTTGCTTGATAACTGTTTTGTTATATGTAATTTTACTATGTTAAAGTTAAAACCTTCCTTATTTAAACAGAAAGGGGGAGGAGATGTGAGATTCCCCTATGTATGCTGTGAATACCATTGCTTAATAAAGAAACTGGTTGGCCTGATAGGGTAGAGTAAAGCTAGGTGGGGAAAACTAAAGTGGATCCTGGGAGAAAAGGGGCAGAGTGAGAGAGAGCCATGCAGCCACACTGGAGACAGATGCCTGGAACTTTATCCGGTAAGCCACAGCCCCATGGATATACACAGATTAAGTGAAAAGGGTTAAATTAAGATATAAGAGTTAGCCGAAAAGAACTTAGAGCTAATGGGCCAAGCAGTGATATAATTAATACAGTTTCTGTGTTTTTTTTTTTTTCGGTTCTGCATGGCTGGGACAAACTAGCAGCCTCCTTACAACAGAGCTCCCAAAGTCCAGTTGGAGAGGGGAAGGAATGAGGATATGAGCAAAGAGGTCAAGACCATGATGGGTTCACCCACTGAAACAATTTACCTGAGCTAATAGGAGCTCACCAACTCCAGCCAGACTGGAAAGGAATAAGCATAGGACCAAACTAGTTCCTCTGAATGTGGTTGACAGTTGAATTGTGGGAGCATACTGAGGGGTACTGGCAGTGGCACCAGGATTTATCCCTATTTCATGTACTGGCATTTTGGGATCCTATTCTCTTTGGATGTATAGTTGCTCAGCACAGATATAGCAAGGATGGCTGTGGACATTCCCAAAGCAATGTGCCTTACCCTCTCCAAGCATTGGATGGGGGTGGGGAGGGAGGATATGTGGAGGGGATGGGAGGAGGGGAGGGAGTAGGAATGTGGATTGGTACTTTTTAAAGATCTAATAAATAAAAAAAGGAAAAAAAATAATTCAGGTAAGAAAAAATGGGAAAAAAGTTTGTGATGCTAAGAATAAATGTTTTCAGAATATTATGATGCTATCAGAACAATGAAACTGCTTGATACATTATAAACAATCTATCTAGCTCTCTGTCTCTACCTATCCATCAATTATACATATGATACAGTATTGTTAAGTAGAACCTATTCTTAAATCCAAATATGAATGAAATACTCTATTCTAAACAGAGTAAACAATTTCACTGTAGTTCATTATGCCCTAATAATTTTATGTGCATGTGTATGTGTGTTTGTGTGCATACATGTACAGAACTGTGTGTATGTTTGTGTCTACTCCATTGCATGTTGGAGTAGAGATGCATGTAGAGGCCAGATGTCACCTTTGGCAACCTGTTGTTCATCAGAGGCCACCAGTCCCTTGTTTTATAGAAAGAGTCTCATTGACCTGGAGGTTCCTTAGTGTCCTAGGCAGGCCGTTCATGCAGTTCAATGAATTTGCCTATCTTACTTCTGACAATGGGATCACAACTAACCACCATGCCTGGGTTTTTATATGAATATTCTTATGCTGACCCAGTAGGGACTTTATTGACTAAGCCCTAATCAATTAAAATACTATTAATAGGAATGTTATTTTTGACTTTCCTTTTGGGCTCCATCTGAAAACAAGTATAAGTAAGTAGTATAGAAAATCAGCACTAAAACATAACAGTGGTGTAGAATAATAAATATTTATTCTTTTATTTCTAGAGGCCAGAATTTCAAAAACAAGACCAAGAGTCCTAAAATATCCTCAAAGTTAATTCAGCTTATCTTTATCATCACTCTGTTATTCCACTCTTATCCTCTATCCAGATGAAATATTACACAGCTTTTTCCTATCAGAACACTTGCCATTTAATTAATGAATGACCTAAAGAATTGAGGAAAAGTCCTATTATATTTTCAAACATTTATGATAAGGAAACATTCATAAGTTCTAGGGATTTGAATTGGGCTATGTGTGATCCTCTGCACAATTCCACACATTACAGGCAAATTATGTTTACTAATTTCATTTGTAAAGGAAAAATGTTTGTAAAAATACTTTCTAAAATATGACAGATGAGGAGTTAAGATTTAACAAACTGAGAAACCTCCACACTGATTTCCAAAGTGGTTGCACAAGTTTGCATTCCCACCAGCAATGGATGAGAGTTCCCCTTACTCCACATCCTCTCCAGCATAGGGAATCATTGGTGTTTTTGATTTTGGCCATTCTGACAGGTGTAAGATGGTATCTCAAAGTTGTTTTGATCTGCATTTCCCTGATTGCTAAGGAAGTTG
>PVIU01020338.1:0-34218 GCA_004026605.1 Ondatra zibethicus
GATAGATAGATAGATAGATAGATAGATAGATAGATAGATAGATAGATAGATAGATAGATAGATAGACAGGGTAAGTTCTGGGCCTAGGAGATTAACCTGGCATCTTATCTCCTAGTGAGACCTGCGGGAACTAGGCTTCAGAGACAATTAACACTTCCTTTGTTAGTCAACAATCACAGACCCTCAGTATTTACTCATTAGCTAGGGATGGCTCCGGATCTGAATTCCAGCAGAACAGGAGTTTCCTGACACCTCCCTCCCCCCTTTTGCCCGGTTGCTATATAACTGCTCCTAAGAATCAATAAACTCGCAGCTTGATCAGAAAGCCTGTCTTGCTGTCATTTCTCATGTCTCTTGTTCCCTCCATTCCTCTCCCCTAGGTTTATCAGGGACCACCGTTCGTATCCCGCGGGCCAAGATACAAACTCAGAAAAATAGGAGGTGTGAACAAAGGGCCAAGGATAAGCCAAGAGCTCACTTCCCTGACAGACCGTCTAGCAACCTACTTGAAACCAAAAGTGCCTTATAAGGACAGGGAAGAAATGGAGGCACAGTCTGTCCTTCTGCCCCCTTAATTCTAACCACCAACTACTTTCAGGTTCATCACTTAAACTGCTCAATGCTTCTAGAAATGAAACACAATCACAAGTGACCAAGGTGCAAATTCAACCTTCCATCATTATCGCATACTGTTTGGCATTTGGGGTTTGTTAGTTTGTTTGTTTAAAAACAGGGTCTCACACACCCTGGCTAGCCTCAATTTTACTATGTAATCACGTCTGAATATGGAACCTTGAACTTCTGGTTTCCTGCCTCCACTCTCAAGTGCTGTGATTGCAGGTATATGCCACCACATCAGGTTCTTTTAGTCCTGGGGACTGGACCCAGGGCTTCATCCATGCTCTGCAATCACCCTACTAACTGAACTGCAGCCCCAGGCAAACACATACTGTCAGTCATTCTTTTATTGTTTCTTTGTTTGTTTTATCCCTATTGAGGTCATGAATCTTAGAAGAGAAACTACAGTCACTTTATTAAACCCACGTAATTCCTAACTGCATTATAAATATCTGTCCTTATACCCACAGATAAATGTAGCTCTCATCCCTCTCTTTGCAACAAAAGGAGACCATTACAGAAAACTATTGTTTTTTTTTTTTAAAGAAAGAGGGTGACCCAGCAGCTTGCTGCAGCTTCCCAGACTACGCGGTCTCCCCGGCGGGTGGGCGGCCAGACCTAGTCTCCTGGTCCCCATGCGCGCTGCTGCGGTGGCGGTATGGACTGTGCGGCGGTATGGATGGACAAAAGAGGGCTGGGTAGACGCGTCATACAGAGTTAAACATTTATTAGGTGGGTGATAAAGGGAAAAGGAGAGAGAGAGAGACAGACAGAGAGAGAGAAAGAGAGAGAGAGAGAGAAGGGGGAGAGAAAAGAGAAGCAGCTGCTGCTCCCGTGAGAGCGGAAGAGGAAGAGAGGCAGAGAGTTGGGGTCAGAGGCTGGAAGCTGGAAGTGGGCGTGGCCAATAAGAGGCCAAATACTACAACTATAACTAATCAAAATGCAGAGATCCTCTGGTCATGTCGTGTCCCATCCCAATAGCTACATCTACAGCAGAACTTCTGCATCTAAGGTTCTGGAAACTGTGGGTGAGGATGTGGAGAGGGGACCAGGAAATCTGCTGTGAGATTGTCTCCTAGAAATGATAAGGAGCATCTGTCATGGTACCTCAATAGCATGGCTGTCTAAACCAGACCAGAATAAGGACAAGACCAATAGACAAGCTAACGCAGAAAGAGGAACGCTATTGGGCCCCACCCCTGGACAAAGAACTACAGACAACTAAGGAATGCTGAGAGCAGGAGAATTAGACTTCTTCAAGGATGAGGTTCTTAATTCATTATACAACACCAAATGGTCAGATCTGAAAACATGTATGTACAAGCAGCACTGAACAGATGCAGAAGATTGTATCTATAGGTTTATGTCCATCTACATATAACAATAATCATTAAAGAAAAAGAAGACACTAATTTGAGATGGAGTAAAGACTGATGGGTGACATAGGAAGGGCTAGGGAGTACAAAGGGAAGGGGGAAATTATGTAATATGTTTTTGTTTTAAATATTAAAATTAGTCTGGTGGTGGTGGCTCATGCCTTCAATCCCAGGACTCAGGAAGCAGAGGCAGGCAGGACCTCTTTGTGTTTGAGGCCAGCCTGGTCTACAGAGTGAGTTCCATGACAGCCAGAACTGTTACACCGAGAAACCCTGTCTTGAAACAACAGAAACAAAAACAACAAACAATTTAAGACAATTTATAAAAATAAGTAAATAAACTCTGCTATTGTCTTACTCTGAAGTATTATATAGCTCTTAAAATGAGCTTTATATATAGGATCTACTAAAAAAAAAACTGGGATCAGTTAGTCAAATGCTTGTCACTTAAGCATGAGAACCTGAGTTTGCTCCTCAGCACCCATGTAAGAAAAAAAGTTGAGTGTGGCCATGAATACCAGCAAGCTCCAAGCTCCAACCTGTCTCAGAACAAGGAAATGGAGATCAATTGAGAAGACATCTAGTATCAACCACTGGCCTCCTCACATATAAAGAAATTGAATAATGTAGATAAATGATATCCAGATACAAGCATATCTGTGGAAAAAAATTCTACAAACATACAACCTATCAATACTCAGTCATAAAGAACTTGAAATACTGACCACAACCATAACTAAAAAGGACACAGAATCTGTAATCAAAAACTTCCCAACAAAAAAAGTCCAAGGACCAGATATGGTCACAGATAGATTCTACCAAATACATAGAGAGAAAAATTACTGGAAATTCACAAGAAATATCTCCAAAAACAATGTTCATTGTCCTGGCAATTGGGGTAAAAATAGAAGAGGAGGAAAAATGCTTCCAAACTCACGGCAAAGTAAAATAAGAAAACCACAGAATAATATTCCCGATCAATATTCATACAACAGTAATCAGTCAAATGTTATCAAACAATTCAATGGGACAATAAAATGATCAAAAAGCATTACTAAGTGAGAATTTATCTCACAATGCAGGAATTGTCTAGCATATAAAAACATCAGTTTTTAACAGATAAAAAAGGGGACACATACATGGTTATCTCAATTGTCCCCATCCCCCAAGAAAAGTTTTGATGAATTTCAAAACATTTTAAAAGCACTCAGTAGGGCTAAGGATATGGGTCAGTGGGCAAAAGCTACTTGGCCGCACAACTTGAGTTTGATCCCAGGAACTCATATGATGGAAGAAGAGAACTGATTCCTGCAAGTTATCTTTGACCCTCCACACATGCACTAAGACACACACACATGTGCATACACTGATACATACACAAATGTAATTTTTAACTTAAAGTACTCACTAAGCTAGGGAAAGAATGAAACTACCTCAATATAGTAAAAGCCGTCGATTAAAAGAATACAATTAACCTCATACTCAGTAGCCAAAGCCTGATGGATTTTCCCATTAGCTTGGGAATAAGACAAGAATGTTAACTTTTGTGTGCTGTTTATCATACTACCAGAAGTACTAGCTAGAGAAATCAGGCAAAGAAAAGAAATAAATGTCAACCAAATTAGAAAAAGTAAAATTATCTCTGTCCAAAGATAGCAGGATTTTGCACACACACCTAAACATCCACGCACAAAAGAAGTGTTAAGGCCAACCAATAAATTTAGCAAAGCTACCAATACAAACACACAAACAACACACACACACACACACACACACACACACACACAAAGACACTTGGATTTCTATATACTAAAAGTAAGCCATAGAAAAAAGAAGTTACAGAAAGCATTACATTTACAGTGGCCTCAGGAGAAAAACAAACTCTAAAGGGATCAATTTGACTGAGGGAAAATGTTTGGACAATAAAAATAACAAAAGATTGCTGAGACAAATTTTAAAAGATGTAAATAAGTTCAGAACCCCATTTTTAATTGGGTTATTTAGAATTTTAATGTCTATTTTCTTGAATTCTTTATATATTTTGGAGATCAGACCTTTGTCTGATGTGGGGTTGGTGAAGATCTTCTCCCATCCAGTAGGTTGCCTTTTTGTCTTAATGATTGTGTCCTTTGCTTTACAGAAGCTTCTCAGTTTCAGGAGGTCCCATTTATTAATTGTTGCTCTTATTGTCTGTGCTGCTGGGGTTATACGTAGAAAGTGGTCTCCTGTGCCCATGTATTACAGGCTACTTCCCACTTTCTCTTCTATCAGGTTCAGTATGGTCGGATTTATATTGAGGTCTTTAATCCATTTGGACTTGAGTTTTGTGCATGGTGATAGCTATGGATCTATTTTCATTCTCCTACAGGTTGACATCCAGTTATGCCAGCACCATTTGTTAAAGATGCTTTCTTTCTTCCATTGTATAATTTTAGCTCCTTTGTCAAAAATCAGGTGTTTGTAGGTTTGTGGATTAATATCCAGGTCTTCAATTCGATTCCATTGGTCAATGTCTCTGTTTTTATGCCAATACAAAGCATTACTGTAGCTCTGTAATAGACTTTGAAGTCAGGGATGGTAATGCCTCTGGAAGTTCCCTTATTGTATAGGATCGTTTTGGCTATCCTGGGTTTTTTGTTTTTCCATATAAAGTTGATTATTGTTCTCTCAAGGTCTGTAAAGATTTTTGATGGGATTTTGATGGAATTGCATTGAATCTATAGATTGCTTTTGGTAGAATTGCCATTTTTATTATGTTGATCCTACCAATCCAAGAGCATGGGAGATACTTCCTAATTCTCAACAGAAGAAATTCAAATGGCCAAAAGACACTTAAGGACATGTTCAACTTCCTTAGCAATCAGGGAAATACAAATCAAAACAACTTTGAGATACCATCTTACACTTGTCAGAATGGCTAAAAAAAAAAAAAAAAAAAACACCAATGATAGCCTATGCTGGAGAGGATGTGGAGTAATGGGGAACTCTCATCCATTGCTGGTGGGAATGCAAACTTGTGCAACCACTTTGGAAATCAGTGTGGCGGTTTCTCAGGAAATTGGGAGTCAACCTACCTCAGGATCCAGCAATACCACTCTTGGGAATATACCCAAGAGATGCCCAATCATACTACAAAATCATTTGTTCAACTATGTTCATAGCAGCATTATTTGTAATAGCTAGAACCTATTAACAACCTAGATGCCCCTCAATGGAAGAATGGATAAAGAAAGTGTGGCACATACACACATTAGAGTAATACTCAGCAGTAAGAAACAATGACATCTTGAATTTTGCGAGCAAATGGATGGAAATAGAAAACACTATCCTGAGTGAGATAACCCAGACCCAAAAAGATGAATATGGTATGTACTCACTCATTAGTGGACTCTAGCCATAAATAAAGAACATTGAGCCTATAGTTTGCGATCCTAGAGAATCTAAATAATAAGGTGAACCCAAAGAATAACATATATAGATCCTCCTGGAAATTGGAAGCAGACAAGATCGTCAGGCAAATTTGGGAGCATGAGGGTGGGGGCGGGGTGGGGGGAAGGGAAGAGGGGAGAGAGAAGAGAGAAGGGGAGGATTGGAGAGAGCTTGGGGGAGTGGGATGGTTGAGATGGAGGAAGGGCAGATATGGGAGCAGGGAAGAAGATATCTTAATTAAGGGAGCCATTTTAGGGTTGGCAAGAGGCTTGGCTCTAGAAGTGTTCCCAGGTGTCCATGGGGATGTCCCCCAGCTAGGTCCTTGGGCAGTAGAGGAGAGGGTGCCTGAACTGGCCTTGTCCCATAGTCACACTGATGAGTATCTCGAATATCACCATAGAACCTTCATCCGGCAACAGATGTAGATAGAGACAGAGACCCACATCGGAGCACTGGACTGAGCTCCCAAGGTCCAGTTGAAGAGCAGAAGAAGGGAGAATATGAGCAAGGAAGTCAGGACCGCGAGGGGTTGGTCCACCCACTGAGACAGTGTGCCTGATCTAATGGGAGCTCACCAAATCCAGCTGGACTGGGACTGAACGAGCATGGGATCAAACTGGACCCTCTGAATGTGGCTGACAATGGGGGCTGACTGAGAAGCCAATGATAATGGCACTGGGATTTGTCTCTACTGCATGTACTGACTGGCTTTTTGGGATCCTAGTCTGTTTGGATGCATACCTTCCTAGGCCTGGATGGAGGTACCCTGCCCTCTCTTAGGACTGGAGGGGGAGTGGGAAGGGGGAGTGGGGGAACGGGAGGGAAATGGGAGGAGGGAAGGAAGTGGAAATTTTGAATGGTATTATTTATAAAACAATAAAAATTAAAAAAAAAGAATAGTTCCCTTAAACTGGACCCAGAGATATTGGGATTTCATCTGTGACAAAAAGGAATAAAATATTATTCCCCCCGCAAAAAAAAGATGTAAATAAGTGGAAATATATCCCATGTTCATGAACTGTAAAATTTATGCTGTGAAAATAACGATAGTACTGACAGATCTACAGATTTAATGCAATCCCTATCCAAATCTCAACGCTGCCTTTTGTAGAAGTTTCCCCCAGCACACACACTGAGCAGCTCACAACTGCCTGAAACTGCAGCTCCAAGTGGATCCGTCTCCTCTGGCCTCCACAGGCATCTACGCTCCTATGTAATGTGCGTACCAACACATACACACAGAATGAAAAATAAAATAATTTTTTTTAAAAGAACAAGACTAGTTTCGTAAGCTTCCTGATTTCAAAATGTATTTAAAAGCTAAAGTAATCAAAATAGTGTGGCATTAACACAAAAATAGACAATCAGAGTGGAAGGCCCAGAAACAAATCCTTATGCATAGTCAAAAGTTTTTCAATGGGGTAATAATACCCAAAGGTTAAGATGATTGACATAAATACTTTAAATGTTGACATAAATTTCATGCAATCAGTATTTGTCACAATTAAAATTTAAATTTAAACATGTATAAAACTCACATTTTATTGAAATAGAAGATACACACACACACACACGTCATTACTTCTAGAAGTATGAATGATGGTGTCAAAGAATAAACACCAAACTGCTGATATAGCTCATCTCTGGTGTACTAATTTAGGAAAAGATAGGCACGTGTGTGTGTGTGCATGTCTGTACACACTGAGGAAAAGACACATCAATTTTTCTTTCTATGACTCCATTATTGTTTGACTTGTATGTATTGATAACATATATATTACATTAAATAAAGATATTTAAAGTAACAAAGACAAAATAATGCAAAAGCAAAATCATTAAAGGCTTCAGTTTGTGATGTGTACATTGGTGATTATCTTGTTAAATAGTATCCGTTGAAATCATGCAATAAATACTATACATAGTACATGGTAGATAGATGATAGATAGAAAGATAGATAGATGATAGATAGATAGATAGATAGATAGATAGATAGATAGATAGATAGATAGATACTATGACAAAGACAGAAAACAATGTAAAGGCAAAGTCATCAAAGGCTTCAGTTTGTAATGTGTGCATTGGTGATCAAAAGGAGGAAGTATGGAGCCTTAAGGATCTTCTGTCCTGCACAGAATGATCCCAGAGAGGCAGACTTTGTTTAGATGCTGATCAATTAAATGGCTCGTGTCTTGATGACACTGATATTAGTCTTACTGAGTCTAAGGAAACTGTTTATGAAATCATGGCTGCTTAGGAAACAAATGTTCCCTTTGGATGAACTGTGCCTAAGGTTATCAAAGGTCAGCTGAGACATAGCAAGCCTAGGCCCTGTTTGGCCCGCAGTCTGTCATGTGACTTTTATAGAGAGCTGTTGTGTTTGTCAATACACCTTCCCTTAGACCACAGGGAAAAGAGGAAGCTCAGTGCCACTTAATTGATCACTGACTACAGCAGACGATGTAAACACTGTTTATAATTTTCTCAATTACTCAGATATTGACCAATCAAAGACCGACTCTGCAACGAGCATCAAGGAAAGATGCTAAATGTTAGATGAATATGCAGCGCTAAGGAATATATAAAAGGCCAGGTGAGGAAGGTACAGTCCAAACTCAGAAACTTCTCTTCACAGAACAACCAACTTGACTCCTGACACCATGGCCTGCTGCGCTACTAGCTTCTGCGGCTTTCCCACATGCTCCACCGGTGGCACCTGTGGCTCTAGCTGCTGCCAGCCCAGCTGTTGTCAGCCCAGCTGCTGCCAGCCCAGCTGCTCCCAGTCCAGCTGCTGCCAGCCCAGCTGCTCCCAGTCCAGCTGCTGCCAGCCCAGCTGCTCCCAATCTAGCTGTTGCCAGCCCTGCTGCTCCCAGTCCAGCTGCTGTCAACCAAGCTGCTGTGGAACTGGCAGTGGCCAGGAGGGTGGCAGTGGAGGCGTGAGCTGCCGCGTTAGATGGTGCCGCCCAGACTGCCGCGTGGAGGGCACCTGCCTGCCGCCCTGCTGCGTGGTGAGCAGCACACCCCCAACCTGCTGCCAGCTGCACCAGGCCCAGGCCTCCTGCTGCCGCCCATCCTACTGTGGACAGTCCTGCTGCCGCCCAGCCTGCTGCTGCTACTGCTGCCCCCCCAGCTGCTCTGAGCCCAGCTGCTAAGAGCCAGGGTGCTGGGTATCTCAGAAGGAAATGGAAAGCCCTGCAGAATTGCATGGATTTCTAAGAAAATGCTCTGCGTGGTGGATGCTAAGTATCTTCATGTCGCTAACCTGCTCATCAGTAGTGGAACTATTCATCAGGACCCCACAGATGTGCTGAAATTAGTATACTGCCAACACGTCTCAGTGTGTTCAAAGGACTCTGCTTTGCTTAGGCAGTGCACCGGGATGGGGTGCAACTTCATTCCAGTGACATATGGACTTCCTTCCCTAGTTCTTGGTCTCCACATATCTTCAGCCATGCTTTCTACTTAAATGGTCCCTGTTGCTCTCCAATAAAGTGTTTTGTGCACACATGGATAGATTTCTATCAATCTTCTAATTTTAAGCTGCCCACCTACAGACTGTAGTAATCTAAAACAAAATTGTTATGTGAAAATGACCTTATGTTTGAGTCATCTGCTAATAAAAATGTTCTGTGCATTAAATAATCTTCATGGCTATTTTAATATGTGGATGTTTTATTAAAATAGATCCAGACAAATAGAGTTACCCTGGATGAACTTTTTCTATCAGCTCTGACCTTGTCCCTTTCAGTCCAGTAGATGTTTTTCTTCATCCATGTACAAAATAAAGAAGCCAGATTATCTATTAAATAGATTTAAAAAATCTACCAATCCTATTTCTGAGACAACTTGGATTTAGTTCTTAGTACTTGGCCTTCTTTTTCCCATTGGTTTCCAGCTGTGTAAGCTTGAACTGCGGTATTGGCCTGCACTTGCCAAGGGTATGAGGAGTACCCCTGTGCTAGGTGAGAGAAGAGCAGACAACTTTGGGGTATAACTGCTGAGTTCCAGCCTTATGCCATACAGATGTGTTAGAAATCTCAAACATAAATATCACAATCTAAAATTTGCAAGCCAATCAAAACATGCCTCTCTTGAGAAATGAGCTCAAGAAAGGAGATAGATTCTATCATCTAATTTTAACTCCTGGGTAAGACGTTGACTACAACACATAAAATGCGAAAATCTAAGAAGACATGAGAAATTTCTTTCGAGGTTATTTACAAGTACCCAGCACTCACCTCTCTCATTAAATTGGCAGCAAGGATGGGTCACAAACAGGATGGCCACATTCCAGAAAATTGAGCGGCTGTGCATTTTTTCAAGGGGTCATGACTCCTAGATATTTTCCCCAAGCTTTTGTTCAGCCGCCAAATTAAGACAAAAATAACTTGACATTCCCCAGTGTCTCCACAGCAAATGAGTCTCCTTTGTGGGCGGCGCTACAACTTGAAAGTGCTATTTACTCATTCTTGAGTGGCTCAGGCGTCCATGAATCATGCCTTATGCTCCGCCCCCTCAGTTAATCCCCACTGAATCAGATTCAATAAACATTTACTAAGACTCTATCAAAACCAGGCTAGATACTTTCTGAAAACCCATGTTGTTTGGTTCACAACAGAAAGCGCTGGCCTGAAATGCAATGCTTACACAATTACCAATCAGCTGAAAGGGCAAGAGTTACAAAACTCATTTGAGATGGTGCTGGATACAGTCAATGTGGGAGATGCTTCTATTACACGTGCTCAAACAGCCCAATGTTCTAAATTAAATGTAACTTGGTCTATGTATCCAGGAAGGAAAACATAATTCTTGGAAAGAACAAATTGTCCTCTGCTTCGAAGTTGTGCATAGATGCCCAAGAGGAATGGCAACTATTCAGAATAAGGGTGTTGCCCTACCCTAAAGTGAGAAGGCTCTTTGAACATGGAAACCACAAACACTCCCCTAAAGAGTATATGGCCGATAGAACGAGTCACAGCAACCTTATAAAACAAAGTCATTCCCATCAAATGTCACAAGAATTTCAATGGAAGCCAATCAGAGTACCACTGAGGAACAAATTTAAACAAAAACAAGAAAAATATGTTAAGAATTTTATAAGCAGTAGCTTGCTTGACTATATAAAGGGCCCATGTTCAGGTCAGCTCCCAAACTCAGAAACTCATCCCAGCTACTCAACACTCAACCAACTCCTAACACCATGGCCTGCTGTGCTACTAGCTTCTGCGGCTTTCCCACTTGCTCCACTGGTGGTACCTACGGCTCCAGCTGCCTCCAACCAAGCTGCTGTGAAGGTGGCTATGGCTATGGCATCGGGGGTGGCATTGGCTGTGGCCAGGAGGGTGGCTATGGAGGCGTGAGCTGCCGCGTTAGATGGTGCCGCCCAGACTGCCGCGTGGAGGGCACCTGCCTGCCTCCCTGCTGCGTGGTGAGCAGCACACCCCCAACCTGCTGCCAGCTGCACCATGCCCAGGCCTCCTGCTGCCGCCCATCCTACTGTGGACAGTCCTGCTGCCGCCCAGCCTGCTGCTGCTACTGCTGCTAGCCCACCTGTTAAGAGCCAGGTTGCAGATTTTCAATGCTCCTGAATTGTGCATCTCCTTGACCAACCCTGGACCAGTAACAAGTTCTTCAACCTTTACTTCATTGTCTATTATGGGGCTATAGAATACCAGTACATCATAGTCCTGTCTGGGTCTGTTCTATAATCAATATCCTGACCTTTTACAGTGGATCCAGAAATGCTAAGAACCTGCAAGCTGATCACCAAATTGTTCTGGATATACTGGGTCTGAAACTCTTGTGGATTTGAAAATTATCAAACTCTTGAGAAATCTTTTCTTAAGAACAGACCAGAACTCTATCCACCCTGCTTGATGACCAATTTTTCATTTCTGTTTACTTAAAGCTTTTCAGCATCAAAGACACCAGACTACAGCAGAGAGCCATTCTTCAAATATCATCAGAGAAAATGGAAGTTCTTTACTGCACCCCCAGCCTCTAAGTAATAGGCTAGACCAGCCTGGCTGTGGTGGTGCACACCTTTTATTCCAGCACTCAGGAAGCAGAGGCAGGCAGATCTCTGTGAGTTCGAAGCCAGTCTGGTCTACAAAGCAAGTTCCAGGACAGACTCCAAAGCTACACAGAGAAATCCTGTCTCGGGAAGGGGGAAAAAGAAAAGAAAAGGAATGAATGAAGGAAGGAATAGACTGGACCATTCCTCATTTGGCCATTGATTCCCTTCCTTATTTTTTGGATCATAATTAGCTTGCTTATTGGCTCTTTCCATTATATCTGTAGTATTGTGTCTTGTGATGTTTCTTAATAAAAATTATATCCTGGGCAAAGAAACCATGGTTTTTGTTTCTACTTGTTCATCTAGTATTTCACTTGCTTACAATTTTAGAAAATGTACTTAAATGAATTCTTTTGTTTCTTCTGAGAAACTAAAGTCATTCATGCATCATGTATTATTCTCGCCATTAAAATGCATTAATGGCCACTTTGAGGCAGGAAATTGGAAGACATGAAAAAACAGTTTTAATCTGTGACAACCTGGCTATCCAGAAAGAAAACGCATATGGTCAAATAGCTACAATGTGATGAGATAAATTATAATCTCCTCCCGGTTCACAGAAGCACTCTTAGTGGGTAGTGTTTATAGTCAATATGCCTTGAGAGACCTGCTTACAATAAGGTATTTCTCCACAGGCCAGGAAGTACCAAAATCCTACTTGAATAGTAGGAAATAACAACACACAAAATTGAGAGAAAATTTTTGTCTAGAAATAGAAAAGAGAAAAGAGAAAGAGGAGACAGAATTATGTCATTGGGAGCTCATGGATCTTGCCATGTGGTCCCTCCCCATCAAGTCAATTAATTCACATCATCTTTGAGACTTTCTGTGAAAATCACCGAAGTGGCTGGGTTTCCTGTGTGCATCAGTTTAGAAAAAGACGAAAGTCACTGAGGGGATGACAGAACAAAGGGACCAAAAGAAAGCAATGCCTCAAGAGATTACAGAAATGACCAGTGGTCTGTGGATGGTCTCTACCCAGGAAATAATACCTTGGGTGTGTTAACTGAAAGGAACACATAGAATGAGCAGCAGGATCTGAAAATGTAAGTGATTGCTTCACCGTGGGACCAATAAGGTCTGTGTAATGGCGTCAGCAGCAAGAGAGGCTTTACAAAGGAGAGAATCCTTATAGGGAGCTGTGAAGGTCTTTCCCAGTGAAGAGAAAAGGATGAGAAAGAAGAACCTATACACCTATTAGAATAATTAAATCCAAAGCAACAACACAACCAAATGCTGATGAGGATGTGCAGCAATGGAAAAGCTCACTTGTCGTTGATGGGGATGCAGAATGTTACAGCCCTTCGGTACTCTGGTACCTTATTACAAAACTGAACACACTGTTACCATAGAACCTATAAATTGTGCTCCTGTATATATACCCAAATGAGATGAAAACTTATATCTACTTTGAAAACGGCACTGATGTTGATTGTAAGTGACCAAGATATCTTTCAGTAGGTGAGTAAGATAAACAAACCCTGGGACATCTATCCAGTGAAATACTCTTTGGCTTATTATAAAACAAGTGAAATAAACCAGTCTGAAAAGGCTACATGCTAAATAGTTCAACAACAGGTCATTCTTCTGTCAAAGACACAGAAATGGTCAATAGTTAACCTAACTGTCCTACATACTTGCTGTGCAGATGTCTGGGTCTCACACTGGAAGACAAGCTTAGGATTTAAAGAAAATAAGTTACAGAAATAGAGCATCACAGGACTATCTGATGAAACCTACAAAGCAAGAGCTTATGTTTCTGAGACAGCATTCCTTCTCAGATAAACGGAGCATGTGAGATGTTATACTCACTTCCTTGTCACCTCAGCTAACTGTTCTTATTTGAAACATGCACCTGATGCTTCAAACCAACTCCTGTGAAATTGGCAGAGCCCTGGTCCTGACATCGATGAGTCTGTACCAATGCCCACAGCTAGAACATTCCTGTTACATGGAACAGTAGGCTGCAATCAACTCTCAAAAATGGCAGCTTCCCACATACAACGTCTACTGGTCATAAACATTCAAATAATGGTAAAAGGACACACATTTCAAATCCCAAAGCAGAAGTGAGAATGTTTCTTTTATGGGTGATAATTGGTATGGGAGGGTTGGTGAAAAACCAAAGGATAGGAAAGAAATTAAGTATTAAATGAACAGGAAAGAATTACAAGATGAACAAAAGAATAAAAGAGAGGAGAAAAACAGACAGAAGACACAGTGAGAAAGAATAAGGGACAAGAGGTAGAATAGAGAAAGAGTCCTGAGAAAGATACATAGAAAAGGGAAAGGCAGAAACCAACCCAACTCTGTTTAGTTCTGTGCACTGTCCAAATGCTAATACTTAACGTTGATGCTTATGCCAGATTTATTTTGTGTAACCCTCATATTAATCCCATGAAATAGATATGTGTACTCTGCTTATACATGGATAAGTAATTTTAAGAGACACAAAATGTCTTGCTTTCTGATGCATAGCTCATAAGAAAGAAGCTGAAATATGAATCCACCTCTATATGACTCCAAAATGCACAAAAAGGGGACTAAAGAATTAGATGGACAGTTTGCTAAAGTTCCTAAGAGTAGCCAACAAGATGGCTCAGTTGGTGAAGCACTTTCTGCTCACCATCCTGAGTTCAATTTCTGGAACCCATATAAAGGTGAAAGTAGAGAACCAAGTTCACAAAGTTGACTAACTTACACGTGTGTATTCATCATATCATGCATGCCCACACATGCCATACACACAATAATAATAGTAGTAGTAGCAGCAATAGCAGTAGTAGTAGACTGAATAAAACAAAAATTCTTAAGATTAAAAAATGGTTATTTTATGGATCATGGACTTCCAAAGACGTTACTAGATGCTGGTACATAGGTTATAACTCTGCTCCCCCCGCCTTCCCCACTCAGTTTGGGGAGGCCGGTAGTGGTGCTATGTAAACCACATCACTGCTTCTGTGACAGATTTGTTCAAGCCACCCAGCACTCATCCTTAGATTTCTGAGTCCTTTAAAGCCATCCTCCAAGTTCGGGATACTAGGAAACAGCAAGAAGACATACAATGAGTCAGCTCTCAGCACCCTTTCTCATAATTTATATATTTTATTATTCTCTGACTCTTCCTTTCTATAGCTGCTACTTCTATGATAAGCTATTCTTCTGTCTCCTTTTTTAATTACTAAGATAATACCACCTATAGCTAGTTAATAATAGCTTATATTAAATTCTCTGTGGGGGGGGGCTGGCACTTTTCCCCTCCTTACTGGATCCTCACTCATACAAAAGTGGCACCAAGGGAGGTCCCAGAGAAAAGACCTTCCGCAATGAGATTTGGTGGCTGCTTTTACAGAGCTGCTAAACTTGAAGTTGGCACTAAACTTGTAATAGGAAGTGACATAGAATCGTCCTACCGTTATTACTTTGATCTAATGACTCGGGGGCCATTTGGCTGCTGGTCTCGACTCCTCGACAGTGATGGTGACTATAACAGATGAAGAAGAGACTGTCTTCTGGCACTGCTCCTCAGTGCTCTCAGAAGGAAAGGGACAAACTTGAGATCACAACACCCAAGCCAAGGTCATTATCAGAGATCCATAAAAGACAGAACAGATGTTCCAAAATGACACTCATTTCCTGTAGCCATAGAGCTGACATTGTCCAAAATTGAACATGGAAGGTTATTACATGGTTTGCATAGGTGAAGTCAGCTGAATAGGTCTGCTCTCGAGCCCCGATCGTCTTCGTAACTCCCTGCTTGTTGGAGTCACTTCCTTCTCACATTCTCTCACAGCCTATCCAGTGCCAGACCAGGAATGGACGGCCTAGTCCCATTTTACACTTTGAACCTTTCTAGCAGCTCGACAGCACCTCTCTAAATTGCTCTGTGTTTTTGGTTGGAGAAAATGTTCTGCTTTAGGCTCCCCTGAGGAGCTGTTATTTGTGAAAAGCACGGCTCATCCTTCAAGGTGATGGAGGTATCTATGTTCAGAGGCAGCAGTGTGTTATCTGGGAATACCCGTAAACCACGATTCCTCCTCAACAGAATTATTCATGAGGAATTATCCACGAGGCTAATCATAGACCGAAGGAGAGGAGACAGTGAGCTATCAAAAGTCTGAGCCATTGCTCATTTAACGTACTTGTGCCATTTGGATATTCTCAAACCTCATGTCCACTTTTCCATTTTAACACATCCCTCCAGTGAGCACCCGACCTTCAGCCTGGTGGCCAGATATCACCTATTTCATTACAAGTGTTACTGTTTGTTGCCTTTATGAAGGTTTCACTCACAAGCTTGTCCCAAGTTTATGAGTAGGTAGATATTTTCTGAAGAAGGCATGCATTTTCACTAAACCTCATAGGTCCACTCTTAGCTCCCTGCTGCTGCTGCCTTCCAGAGGCTACATACAGTGATCACGGTCTTCAGTATATTCCCAACATCACTGGGTCTGTTGGTTTCTAGGGATCAAATGAAGTAACCGCCTGTATTACATATGGGAGTTCACTACAATGCCTACCATTGTTCTTATCCCCCCAGTCACCAACAGCATTTTGAGTTATCATTAAACAGGCTGGACTATCACACTCAAATATAGTAGACATTGACTGATTAATATCCCAAAGCCCATAAAGTGCTGTGCATTTTTCAAGTTAAAGTTAGTTCAAGGTTCCGCGATTTTAATTCCGTGTTAGAGGAGAGATCCTAGCTTGTTCTGGACAGCTGGATCTAAGAAGCATCACTGAGGTAGTGGTTTTCTAATTTTTGTAGGATTTGCCTCTTTTGCTAAGGTGTCTAATGCTTTCTACTTCGTTTTTTAGAAGTAATCGGCATGATGTCATCCATCTAAGAGAGTGATGTAACATGTGGAAAATCACTATGATTAAGTTCTCTTCTGTGTGCTTTCTAACAGAGCAAGGAGAGCTGGCACAGTCCCGAAGCCATAATAGGAGAGTTGCTGTTGATAACACTAGGTCCAAGCAAACTTCATCCTGATGCGGGGAGGGGTATTTTTAAACAGTATTTTTAGTTGCACACTGTGCTAATTTGTCCCATTAAAGATGTTACATCTTGGATATCAGAGCCAATTGGGCTCACCACTTGAATTATTCTATTACTCTCCAAGATTGGTCTGCTTTCTCAGAAGAAAAGGGTGAACTAAACTGTGAGGGTACCAGTATCCTGGCTAGTTTCGAGTCCCTGGTAACAGTATTTATCTTCAACATTTCCCTGTGGGACTAGAAGTCTGACTTACTTATCCTACTACACAAG
Organism: Ondatra zibethicus; assembly: GCA_004026605.1. NCBI lineage: Eukaryota > Metazoa > Chordata > Mammalia > Rodentia > Cricetidae > Ondatra > Ondatra zibethicus. Next base: position 16,770 of record PVIU01020338.1, read on the forward strand.
GGAGCATCTAGCAGCTCCTACTTAGACCTTTCACTTCTTGTCATTTGAGCTAAATTTTATTGTTCAGGTTCACGTACAAAGGTGGGAATTCCAACAGTTGTCAAACATGATTATTTCAATGGCACACCCACAAACCAAAGAGACAGTTGTAGATCACTGTGCTTCAAATGAAGACTAAGATTCCACATTCACCGCCCACGAGGGTCAAAAGCCTTCACCACCAGGCCCAACTCTTAAGTGTTTGCAGCCATAGCAGGGAAGCCTCTCAATAATCAGGTGAACAAGTGGAATGTTCTCTAGTGTCACGCAGCCTTTTTCCTCGGCTGTACCAGTGTCACTTGACGCACCGTGTACAATGGAGCCCGTGGTCAGTGACGGTGGCAGAATACCAGGCTCCACAACACAGGTTTCCCCCACTCCAGTGTTAAACTGGAGCCTTCTACTAGTGAAGCCCAAACCTGTCAAAAGCACCTTTAAGAATGAGCTCCTGACTTGACATCACCCTCTGGGCATGGGAAGAACAGCTACATAACTCATGGCAAAGTTCCTGCCTTCGATCCCTTCCATTATAGGATGAGAACTCTGACTTACCTGGACGAGGAATTCTGAATATGGACACGTAGAGCCTACCCCACCACTCCCAGGCTTGAAGAATGTTCTCTCTTCTGCGATGTTGTCCCCCACACATTGGTTCTGATCAGATAATTCATCTCACATCAAAATAAATTTTTGATAATGATTTTGATCGGTCCATACTTATGGAACCAATTAGTCATCACCTATGAGTCCTTACCCCAAACCTGCTGGCCTAACCAAGAAGTCCAATGGGCTCCTGAAGGCCATTGTGCCATCAATTCGGAATGACACTGAAGACTGATTCTTTACAGGATCTATAACATGTTTGGACCTGTAACCTGTGTCAGCTGAGACCATGGCTTCTAAAACAATGAGAGCAAGAGTAGCTTCATAACAATTAAATGCAGACTCTCCGCTGTGCTTTCTCCCACAATTGTGAGCTATGCTGGCTTAGCGGTCTTGGTTCTTAAGGAGAAAACATTCTCACCAGGAGGCAAATGACAGCTTAGGAGCTGGTACCGCCATTGTGTTATTTTGGTCTCTTCCTGTCACTGAACTCAGAGGGATAGAAAGTGGGTCACTCTGCTGACTTTTGTCCTTGATCCTGAATCTCGAGGTGAAGTCTGGGTTGCTGCCACTCAATTGTGACAAGAAAGGACTAGATGAAGAAGACAGGTTATTAAATGAAGAGTCAGTATATAAAACATTAATGGAAAATTCATGGCAAAAATGTAGGACCACTCTGGATGCAGACTCTTCAAGAATGAAGGCTGGAATCACCCCCAAGTTAAAATCCCCGATCAACTGAGAGCCAGATAAAGAAATGAAGTGAGTGTTGGAAGAAAAGAATTATATATACTACGTATATCCCCATCACTAATTACAGAATCAAGAGTTGCAGAAACTTCTTGAAGATTGCTATGGCATCATTTGGGAAGTGATGCACTGGAGTAATCATTGTTTAGAGGGTCTAGAATATGCTTGGAATATTGCCCCCCTTGCTTGCTTTTCTTCTCTATGCCTCCTTTGTGGTACTACAGGCTAAACTTCACATGGATGAAATTTTACTTCATAGATCGATCTTGGGAAACATATTCTGTTATCAAGGTTTGCAGATAAGTAACTATGTTGCTTACACTCAGATGCTTATGAAAAAGGAAGAGGAAGTAACTATCTAACTCCAAACTTAATGTTGAAGCGAAGCTTGAGCAGATGGCTCCCCTGGGGAAATCCTTGCTGCACAAGTATGATGAAGTCCTGAGTTTAGTCCTCAACACTGTCATAAAAAAATGAGGGTGACATTTCCATAGAAAGGGTCCCTGGGAATTCTTGGCCAGCCAGTCTGCCCGAGCTCCACATTCAGTGTGAGACTTTGTCTCTAAAATAAAGATGAAAAGTGATGGAGGTGCATTCTCGACATTGATCTCCGGCCTCCACATGCATCCACACATATGTGCATGTGCACAGACAGGAGTAGGTAGAAACAAAATGCCAAAACCACATGACAATGAAAACCACCTCAGGAGCAGGCAATGAAGTAAGCAACTGAGTAATGTCTGCCATCTCAGTCCTCCAGAAGGTAAGTTAGAACTGCTTAGAGTTTCAGGACAGCCTGAGCTACAGTGTAAAACCCTGTCTCTAAAATAAAACAAGAGGCCCAGTGAGATAGCTCAGCAGGCAAAAGTGCTTGCCACCAGACTTGGCAACCTGTATTTGATCCCCAGAAACCACACAGTGGAAGGAGAAAACCAACTCCTGAAAATTGTCTTCTGGCCTCCACAGGGGTACAGGGGTGTGCTTACACACACACACACACACACACACACTCAAAATGGATGGGTAGATAGATGATAGATAAATAGATAGATAGATAGATAGATAGATAGATAGATAGATAGATAGATAGATAGATAGATAGATAGATAGACAGACAGGAGAGAGAGAAAGACAGAGAGAGAGAGAAACTAGAAGTAAATGACGCTGTGTGGAGATTCCAGATACCTAAGGATGACTGTCTTGGAAGATGTAGATTTCAGAGTAAACTGATCTGTGTACCTGTTGCTAAGTTACATTTTTCAGCTCCACCATCCTCCCTCTGATCTCCAAGAATCCTGTCTTGGTGCCCAGCATCCTCCATTGTTCCTCTGCCCGCCTCGCTGCTAGACTTGACCACTAGGGGGCAAGAGAGGAAAACTACACGGTCTGCAGAGGAGGGCACTTTCTGCTTACTTGGATGCCAGTGGGTGCCAGGATTATCACCTCAGGATCTCCGCTTCACTCCAGCAGGCACAGAGCCTTGCCCTGGAAGCACCTGAGCTCAATTTGCAGTTGTCTCCAGCCTCAGAGAACCAACTCCATTGCTCTCCTCAGTCCCTGCACGAGCTAGCCAGCCACGCCCCTTCAAAAGGTGTTTCACTCTTCCAGGTAAAGCCCTCTCTAAATTTGTATGCTTTCATTTTTTTCCTTCTTTCTTTTAAAATGAACGTGTTCTGCCTGTACTAAATTTATGATGGCTTAGGGGTTTCTTTAAGCCCTTTTAACCTCCTAACCAACAACTTAAAGATTATGTGTATTAAATTAATTCAATAAAAATGTTGTGTGTGTGGCTCACATCTCCTGACTAACCTCTCTTATGTTTGCCTCCTTTAATTTTTTAAATTATTTAGTGAGCTATTTATTCAGACTTTTCACTCATTCTCTTTGGTTGTTCATTATAGTTGCCTGTGGGGAACACACTGGTCTGTGTACTTTAGAGAGAGCACCCAGAGAATCACATCTGAGCCACATCAACTCTAGTTTAGAAACTAGAAAGACTGTCCTGCAACACTGTACTCAGTGGTTAAGAAACCTCCACGTTTTCTATAGAAAGCTTCTTAGAGGGAGAAGCTGGTGCTTGGGAGGACCCTCGGTTGGTTCCTGACATGTCCCAGACCACAATTTGCATGGAAGAGCCCGAATCCCACGGGGCTCTTTAAGCGCCCATAGGCGAGTTAGCTTTAGGAGTCCACGGATACAACACAACGCGGTTTGGGGAACTTTTAAAAAGAGACCATGTGAATCATCATGTCTGCTGAAGCGTGACAGCTTTGGGTGAAGCTGAGGATTTGAGAGTTAAACAAAGGGGCGTTTGTAAGCGTGACAGGTGCTAATCCAAAGCAATAAGTGTGATTTCACGTCAGGACTGTGTGTTTCTAAGGACAGGCCTTCCTCACCTCCCCGTGTGTTAGCAGCAGCACCATGAGGCAAAGAAGTCTCAGCCTCTCTGGAGAAGTTGACATCAAGGAAGATAAGGGAGTTGGAGGAGAGTTAGAAATGACAGTGTTTGGGAGTGATGGTTGCAAAGAGTTCAAATAAGAAGGGATCCAGGGCTCCCCACACAGAATGAGGCGAGGGAGACAAAATAACAGAATTTTGATCTAGCACTTGAAAAACTGTGAGATTCGTGTTTTTAAACCTTACCCCAATACTCACCATTTTAGTGAGCAGAAAGGAAAGAAAGCTGAAGAACAGCCAGGGATAGAGCAGGGGCTGGGTTTGGGAGGATGGCAAGGGGTTATGTTAGCACGCGCTAAGCGAAACGAATAACTTGCTGTATGGTGTTTCCAGCGTAAGAAGGAAACAAAACAGGACCATGAAAGAAATCAAAAATCACAAGTTAAAAACCTCAAATTTACTCACTGGCTCATGTAGATGGATCTCAGAGATTCTCTGGAACTGGTTTTAATTATTTGGTAAGGGTTCAATCTCTCAGAGAACTGCTGTGAGTACCCAATAAATACATAGTCATGTGCCTAACACATGATAGGCACTCCGTAGATAATGTTCTCTGCTTATCTTCATCCAAATCTATGCCTTTTGGAGCAGACATCCCTTTAGAATATTAAAAAGACAGAAGAGCCAGACACACGTGTGTGGGTGGGAAATAGCTGTGGCGACAAGGAAGGGAATTACAAGAGATTTCTCACTCTATTGAATGATTGGCCCTTTGTGCAATTAATCTACTCTTAAAAACCAAACATGTACCCAGGCACGACGGCACAAGCCCATAATCCCAGCACTCAACACTCAAGAGACCAAAGTAGGAGGATTACCAGTCCAAGGCCAGCCTGGGATTTATAGTGAATCCTTATTTAAAAAAAAAAAATCAAACCACTCTGGCTGTTTGTGGGAATATTCTCCTCATGCAATGCTCCTTCCTTTCTGTTCTCTTTCTTCACAGCTGACCAAGAAAACAAATTCTCTCACTGACCAACTAGGATTTTAAGTGGTTCCAATATACCCTGTACCCCAGTTACATTTTCTAAGTGTACTTAAATGACATTCCGCCAATATAAATCCTAACTGTTAAAGAAAATCCAAGAACAAAGAGGTAGTAAAAGAAACAAAACAGCAAAGAAAGAAGAAAAAGATGCTGACAGAGAATTGCTTCCGGGCCCAACTCGTTCTTTGTGGTTAACTTTTCCACACCCAGGCAACATCACAGGACTCCAGCAGGGAAATGGAGAGAGAAAGTAGCCCTTCTGGAGAAGGCAGAGACTCCACTGGCTTCAGAGGTTTTGATGAAGACGGTGAAGGACTTCGAGAAATGAGACATTGTGAAACTAAAAACCTCACCTTTACCCCAGGCCACCCACAATAAAAGAGCTCCAGGTTCGGTCTGTTTATTCAACCACCACACCTCCTAGAACCATTTCCTGAGCACTTACTGCTTTAACCATATGAATGTGTTATTCAGTTTAGTCCTTCAACACCGTGTCAGTGCAACAATAACAGCCATAGTCAGCATTTCCTTGGTTGTCAATGGTTGACCTGGTGAGGTTGACCTCACCCTGTGCTTCTACAGTTAGACCCAATCTTGTATGGTTGTGGTCAGAACAGTCTCTACTCCCCATTGTCTATTGACATTCATTTCCTTCCCACTGCTAGCATTTGCTGCTGCTGTTCATGGCCACTGCAATGCCTTACTCCCCCTCTACCTTGAAGTGCAGCCTTACACCCTCTGTGAACCCCAGCAGACACAAGGATGCTCCAGAATACGCTTGGGCCTTACTTGCTGTTACCCACCTGACGTCTCCTAACACAGGACAAGTCACATTAAAGGTGTTCAACCATCGGTGGAAAAAAAAACAAATTATATATTTTTATTAAAAATATAATAGTAACATTACAGATTAATGTATAGTCAGATAACAACAGATTGTGAAACCAGAGACATTTGGTCTAATCACAGTTCAATTCCTTTGTCCCTTGTCCCTTACTGATAAAAGAGAAGACTAACAACCTAAACAACTTTTATAAGGTGTTTTAAAATTGAACGGCATAATGCACAGAAAGACCTTAGAATCTTTTTTAAAAAAAAATCATCCGAATTGTTGCTACTCTTTATCCTTGTATATAGGTACCTATTTAGTAAATTCACATAGTGAAGTTCCAATATCAACTAAAACTTAAAAATATAACATTTAAGGGACTGGAGAAATGACTTAGCAATTAAAAGAACATACTGCTCTTGTAGAAGATCTGAGTTCAGGTCCCAGCACCCACTACCTCCTGAAGCTCCAGCTCCAGGGACTCTGTCACCCTCTTCTGATGCCCACAGGCACCCACACTCGCATGTTCACACACAAATACATATAAAAAAAGATAAATATGCTTAACATTCAAGTATTTTAAGGCTACCATAGAATAATTATAAATTTAAATATGTCAACAATTGATTTCACTTAGTTACCTGCTAACATTTTTTCCTCACTCTCAGGCATTTACTGTATTATTCAGGGGCTGGAGACATGTTTCAGTAGGTAAGAGCATTTGCTGGCCAGGCATATGGCACCCACCTTTAATCTCAGCAGTTGGAAGGTAGAGAGGTAGAGGCAGGAGAATCTCTATGAGACCAGCCTGGTCTACATGTTGAACTCTAGGACAGACTACATAGAGAGACCTTGTGTCAAAAAAAAAATGCACTGGCTGTTCTTCCAAGTCTTCCAGAGGACTTTCTCACAATCATTTCCAGGGGGATCTGATGTCCTCTCCTGGCTTGGCACCAGTCATGGACATGCATGCTGACTATTCCATAGACATAAAACAATTTTATAAAAATAACTGTTACTTGCTGTCCATTTTCCTATCCACTTTAGCTCTAGTAAAAGTATGTATTTCTATATTATTTCGCTGTTTATGATTCTCCATTTCACTCTGCATGTTTTGTAGGCCACAATGATACACAAGAACTAAAGGAAACTTACAGTTCCCCCCTCCCCTCCAAAATTGTTTAGAATTCCAGCCAGAGGAAGCTGGTTAAGTAAAAACTTGTGAGAATATCGCATATGCCATGTGACAAATGCCTTGAGATCTGCTCTGGCATGTCCAATGAGATCACGTAAGTCCACAGGGAGTAGAGAGAGATGCCTCTTTTACACACCCACACACAGCAGTGAATACCAGCTGGCCTCAGGAAACATCACTACTCCTCTTAAAAAGCAATACAACACGAAGGTAATTCAGTGAGTGACAATACAGTAGCAAGGGTTACGTCAAATTTGGGGCTGGAGAGATGACTCAGCAGTTAAGAGCACTTGTGCTCTTGTCAAGGACCTGGATTCAGTTCCTAGCACCCACATGATGCCTCACAACTCCAGTTTCCAGATTCCGTGCCTTCTTCCAACCTACACAGGCACCAGGCATGTACATGTCACACATACATGCATGTAAGCAGAACACTCATACACATAAAATGAATCTAAAAGTATATAAAGAGAGAGTCACATCAAACTTGACTATAACTACAAACTAGAGAAAAGCACCATTCAGCTGGGGGAGGAGTGGCCACCATTTAAACCCAGGCTCAAAATCCTTTGCATGTATGCTTCGCCAAGTGTGCAACGAGAGGATTAATATTCCTAGTAGCCCTGAAGACAGCCATGCTTCCTTTCCATCTCCTCTATAAAGACGTTCATCAGAAATGTGAAAGATTATGGGATTCCGTAAGACCGACCTAAATGCTTTTACTCACAGCCATTTTTATGAGAATGCGAAACTTCAAAGATTTCTATGTTATACAGTTGTGACAAGATAAACTACTCCAGACAACTTCGGAAATACCGTGTAGCCCGTGAGTGGGAAGCTGCTAGCATTGCTGCTGATTCAGGAGATGCCGGAGTGGGAGGGTTTACCCAAGATCAACCCGGAAATCCATGGAGTTCTTAGGAGGTGGTGGTTGGTTAGGCACAAGCAGGCTCACAACAAAGAGTGACTAACACACATAAAAAGCATCACCAGCCTCCATTTCGAAGGTGGTAAGCAAAATTTCCATCCGTGTGCTCGAGCCTCCAGCGCCACACTCCAGCCCTGCTCCCTCCTGCTCATGGGTTTGGCTAAAGGCAGCACCGACTGCTTTCCCCACCTCAGGCAGCTTTTGCTTAGGGCTCCTTCCGAAGAGTAGAGCTGAGACCTGGACAGGATCCTTGGCTTCGGTTACAAACTGTACACACAGCCTCTCATTCAGCGAAACATGCCACCTCCCCTTCCAAACGTCACCCAAACTCTACCCTCTCTTATCAGTGGCTCACCTGCCACCGGCATCAGCGACCATCCTCACACCTGGACTCTAAACTCAGTCCGTTTCCATGCCAGCTCTGGGCAGATCATTTTCCTTCAAACATGAAACCTATCCCTCTCTGCTTTAAATCAACTGAGTAGAATAAATAACTACTAATTTTTCATGGCCGAGGAGGATAATGATCCTTGCCAATTAACTGAATATGTCAAAATGGCTCTCAGAGGTGAGTCTGAATGTTTCAAACACAAACAAATGTCGTGTCTGAGATAATAAGTATGTCAGTTACCCTGATCAGGCTATTACACATTAAATGCATGTATTGAAATGAGACACTGGAACCCCTAAATATGTACAATTACAATTTTAAATAAATTTAAAATATGTAAGTCATCCAGTGAATTTTTCAATGCCCATAGAATAAAATCTAAACGCTGTAGAATATCCTAGAAAACCCTACCTCACCAGGAGTCGGCTGACTTCTTTAACTTCTTCTATCATAATTCTTGACTGTTTCTCAGCCACCCTGGCAAGAACAATCTGACTGCCCAAATCATAGTAGCCACCCTCCATTGCCATCTCCCTGTCACTCCACATGTTAATGTCTTTTCTTTCCTTATGGAAACTGTCACTGTCTGAAGTTCTTGCATACTTACAACCAGACATAACATAGGCCATTTTAATACCCGAATAAATGAAAAAAAAAGTATATAATCTACAATTATATGAGGTTTAGGATTGAAGATAGAGCTCACAGGTAGAGCCCTTGGAAGGCTTTCTGTTCAATTCCTCAGTATGGTCATATGTATACACACACATATATATTTTATTATAATACATTATGCATAATATATTATCCATAGCTCAATGCATGAGCTATTGATGTTAGATAAGCCATTTTTCATTAGGTATGCAACTTTGTACCCAATAATATATCTTTTCTCTTTTCATAACCTGGAAAATGGGCATAGTGACAATCCCTATCTTACAGAATATAGAAAGAAAATGCTTATTAAATACTTAATACTATGCCTGGGGCACTGCATACATAAAATAAGGGCTATGTTTTAGTGGAGGATTAGTGTTGCAGTTATCTTACAAATATTAATATAGACTATAAAAACTGAGTCAGCTAGAAAATGGTTCCCCAAGACTGACCAGTGTGGTGTGAAATCCCAGGTCAAGATTTTCGAACCATCCCCATTGTTCATCTGAGATACTTTTGAACAGCTTGACAGAAGCTGGGCTCATCTGGGAATGGAGAACTTCAACCTAGAAGATGTCCCCCATCGGGTTGTCCCATAGGCAAGTCTGTGGGGCATTTTCTTGATTGATGACTAACGTGGGAGGGCCCAGCTCACTCTGAGCAGTGCCACTCCAGAACAGGTGGTCCTCAGTTTTATCAGAAAACAACATGAACAAGCTATGAGGAGCAGTCCAGTAAGCAACACTCCCCCAAGGTCTCTGCTTCACCCCCTATCTCCAGGACCCTACCTTAAGGTCCTGCCTTGACTTTTCCTCAGTGGACTGTGACATGGGCTACGTAAACCCAATAAACTCTTGCCTTCCCAAGTTGTTCTTGGTCACGATGTTTACCACAGAAACCTCACTAGGAAACCCATCCAGCTATGCCATCCTTTGTGACAGGAGCCATACTTCCCTCCTCACTCCCCTACATCACACAAATATGTCCCCCAATCACTTCCCCTATCTTCAAATCAGCAGGAGGGCATGTAAAGGAAGAAGAGAATATGGAGTTGGAGACACACGGTTGACTTCACGTGCCAACATGCTCCAGAGAATACTGACTTATCAGTTATGAAAATAAACAGAAAGGAGTATGCGGTCAAGGAGGGTGGCCAGAAGTTTATGCTCTAACACCTTACTGAGACCTTCCAGAGCCCAAGCTCTGAGAAACCCCCAAGGGGGGAAGTCGGTACGCACCACATTTGACTAAGAGTCTCGTTTTTGGGTTCCCCAGAGCAGCTGTTCCTGGGACTCACTCTAAGAATGCTGTATCCTTTCATCCTTAAGTCCCCAAACAACCCATCTTTAAGTGATAAAAAGTCTAAGCATGTAGCACAGTCAGATGAGGTTAGGAGGGCCCTGGTCCTTGTCACCCTTACGGTTCTTTGTGGCCATCCACATACCCCTCCAAAGTCTTCCATCAAAACATGTACAAAGGGATAGAAAACAAATGATTTTCAGGAATTCTGTAGAAAACTACTTCTTTGCACATTCTCCAACCTACTTCCCATAGACTCCACCTACTCCTTTTGGACTCAACTTCTTGGAGCCATAATTTTTTCTTTTACTTTTTCAGTCAGAGAGCCTGAACTGTCTCATGGAAACTCATGGTTGCTGGAAGAAGAGAAACCCAAAAGCTAGTGACATCTTCATCTGTAAAAGAGACTCAGAGCACAGGGAAGTGCTGCAGATACCTGCCATTCCACGCCACCATTAGTGATGTGTAATGATTGGAAGATAATGGCTCTGTGCCTTTGAAGACTAAAATGATGAAGCTGTCTGTGCAATGACAACTGGCCAGTGTGAGGAGTCCTCATTTGACAGCAAAACAACCTGAATCCCTTTTATGAGGTATGGAATGTGTCTTAGGTAATAAACACTTAAGTAATTAGATGGATTTTATGGAAGCAGCCATAAACTGAAACATGGGGGAAATGCCTTGGCAATAGGGTTGACGCCCAGGGAGGTGGGTATATAAGAGCCAGGGCAGAAGTCGGGAGCATCCACACATCAACTGACTTCTCCTCTCAACCCAACCACAACCCAACTCCCAAAGCCATGGCTTGCTGTGTTGCCCGCTGCTGCAGTGTCCCCACCGGCCCTGCCACCACCATCTGCTCCTCTGACAAGTCCTGCCGCTGTGGAGTCTGCCTGCCCAGCACCTGCCCACATGAGATCAGCCTCCTGCAGCCCACCTGCTGTGACCCCTGCCCCCCACCCTGCTGCCAACCTGAGGTGTACGTGCCAACCTGCTGGCTGCTCAACTCTTCCCACCCAACTCCTGGCCTGAGTGGCATCAACCTGACCACCTACGTCCAGCCTGGCTGTGAGAATCCCTGTGAGCCCTGCTGTTAAGCCCTACTCCCAGGTTCAGGGGCCCTGGCTTCTCAGCATCCTCCCCACCACCTGCTCTTCAGCAACTGCTTCTGCCTGCAGCCAAGCTTAATCAACCCCAGAGCCCAGGAGCAGAAGCCCAGGGACAATGCTTAAGCTCCTCTTGCCTTGTTCCTTTGGGCACAGACGGCCGCCTTCCCTCTTTTAGGCTCTGTCCCTCCTTTTTGAGAGCTACCATTTGGACTTCTCATCAATAAAGTTCATTCTGGCTTAGCATTCATGGCCTCGTAGCTGTTTATTTCTGTGTTTCCTCTTAGGGAAAGTAGAACGCCAAGTTCTACCTGAAAGCAGTTTGTTATGCAGCCCAAGGGTCATCCCAACACAGTGAGATATCATATATATATATATATATATATATATATATATATATATATATATATATATGTATACATATACATATATATATAAAATTTTTATTCATTTGAATAACAACCACAGTTTCCCCTCCTCTCCTATCCTTGTCCTCCCCAAACCATCCCCATCCACTCCTTAGGAAGGGTAAGGCCTCCCTTGGGAAGTCAGCAAAGCCTGCTACATTCAGCTGAGGCAGTACAGGCCCCTCCCAACTGCATCAAGGCTGGGCAAGGCATCCCACCATATGGACTGGGCTCCAAAAAGCCAGCTCATGCACTAGGGATAGATGCTGGTCTCACTGCCAGGGGGCTCTGAAAACTCCAGCAGGTTCTTTTGTAGGATCTTTCCATTTGATGAATATTTTTGGAGCTATCCACTGTGCCATGTAGGATCTAGACATGAATATAATGTTCTAATTTTTCTTATTCAACTCTCATTTCTTCCTTGGTTAACCAAGAAAAAATGATCCTTGTGCTGGCATGTGAAAATAATTTCTACCCCCTTACTCATAGTCAGCAAAAGTTTCAGGCTCACAATGGAGGTTCCTTTGAAATCCCAAACTCTAAAGACAAGTCAATGCACCCACAGATGAATCTACAGAGAGCTGTGCTCCTCACTTGAGGGCTTCTGGGAGACTTCATTATGCTAGAATGTGCCATGAATTTGTAATAAAACAGTAGAGTGCGGACTTCTCCCTAATCAACTTGACCATGCCTTCATCTTTCTATTTTGTTTTTGTAAATTAGCTTCATAGACAGGCATTTTCCGGAGAACAATTGGGGAGAGTGAGTCATCCCTTCCAGGCTCTGATGTCCGGGGGGGGGAAAAAGACATCACTAAATTATATCTCAGCTACTAAATCTAAGTAAATAGGAGCTTAAAATTTTGTATTGTGTTTCATTTTTTTGGAGTGGGAAAATAGTAAATGTGAAAATAAAACTTTAGCATTTAGAACTGGTTTGCTTGGAAAAGCTTAAAAGTGTGTAAGTGTCTGCCTGTGTACATACATATGACCTATCTTGGATCAAATAGTTCAAACTGTATCAATAACCAGAAACTACATAGCATCAAACATAGAGGAATCAAAGGCCAACGACATATAAGTCAACAACACTGTGGTAAAGACACTGGACATGAAGCTGCTTCCATGGCCAGACATCATCTTTATCAGCATTCTTATGGTTTGAGCTCCCTGGGCTGTAATTTACATATTTACATCAGCTGAGCACTCATTGCTCAGATATTAGTTGCAAAAGGAAATAAGCAAAAGTTCCTGCCCTTGAAGGGTTCTGGGGAAGAGGTATGGATAGTTGATATCTTCCAGAATAATCATTTTTATGTGAATATCAGCATTTACTGTTTCTTGTCGCCTTAAGTGAGGTGCCGCTGAGTTCACAGTAGTCTCAACTGTGGTTAGGAGTTGACTGATTCAAGTGGCTTATACTATCATGTCACTGAAATATCCATAATGCATTAGGCCAAAGTGAAATATTCTTTATACTACAATGGAAACAAAGTTCTGACAGCACAAAATATATTTTACTCTTGGGGGAAAATCTCTGTGTTGACCACTATGCTATTTCCTTAGTTTTGATGAACCATCTACAGTAAGATCTCTCCACAAAGCACCCAGATTGCTGAAATCTAATTGTATAGTTGAATATTTTCTTACTTTGGGGACTTTGTGGCCTCTCTCTCTCTCTCTCTCTCTCTCTCTCTCTCTCTCTCTCTCTCTCTCTCTGTCTCTGTGTGTGTGTGTCTGTGTGTGTGTGTGTGTGTCTTCCTCCCTCCCTCCCTCCCTCCCTCCCTCCCTCCCTCCCTTTCTCTCTGCTATCTGTAGCCTGGTATTCTACAACCTAACTTTCCCTGCTACTATTCCATCTTCTGCTTATGTCTCAGAACTGCAATAACGACCGGATAACCCAAAGAATAAACACCTCCTCATTCACAGCAGTCAGTTTTCCCAGGAAAGCCTCTCCCTTCCACCAGCTGTTCCCAGCTTTCTCTCCAAAAAGACATTCTTTCACTTTGAGAAACATGCATGTTTTCCCAAATGGCTTTCCTAAATATTATTAATTACTTCATTTCTTTGCTTATTAATTTGTAAGTATTGGTGTATTGTGATATCAACATACGTACACACACACACACACACACACACACACTTCCAATGAATGAATTGACTCACCTTTACTGTGGTCATACACTAACTTAAACCATGAAGTGTTAGAATTCTAACAATTACACAGATGGAAGGAACTTGGAAATGGTGTCTGTCTGTCTGTCCTGTCTGTCTGTCTGATCATTGTCAGCACCAAATGTGGCTTTGAACAATAGAAGTGACAGGTCAGCAGTTTGGTTTTCATAAAAAGCAAAAACTCTTCAGGTAGGTTTGCAAGGAAATGCATACTTATAGTTTTCAGACCAAGTATCATCCCAAGAGCCTGTATTTTAATCTATTTGAATTTGTAATTAATTAACCAATCCCTTGTAAAACTAAAGGCTTGTTCGTATTCATATTTACTTGTATGTCTAGTTGATGTAGTGCTAACATATAGAAAATCATCTAACAAGTTCTTTCATCTCCAAGCACAATCATGTTTTGTGTTTTCAATATTTATTTATTCGCTCAGATTCATGCAAAAATGCCACTGTCTATCTGATAGAAAAAGAAGAGTCCTACAGGTTTGGGCTTCCCAAATGTATCAGGGGTGCATAGTTTGAGAAGGATGCTTTCTTAGTTCTTGGGAACATCACTCTTGATACTTTACACTTAGTGTAGATAACTTATAGGAAGAAATTCTAGGGAATGAACAAGAAGAAAGTAAGGATAAACCGAAACAGGTTAATATATTGAATAAAAGGAGAATGACACTGATACCATTTTGAAACTGTAGCAGGAAGCAAGTTTGAATGAAGCAACACAACCAAATAAAACTTCAGGAGTGCGTGTCCCGTGGCTGATACAAGAAGATACTGCGTTATTTGTGTGGGGTTGTGCAAACATCAACAAGGAAGCAGCTGAAGGCAGAGGCCACGTCCCCTGAAATAGGTAGGTATAAAAGTCCCTCCCAAGGCAACTTTGTAGAAGAACGCCTTCCTCAGCAAGAAAGCCTGATCCGCTGTCACCAGCATGACTGGCTGCAATTCCTATCTCCAAGGATGCCGCAGCGTCCCCATGGGCCCGGCCACCACCCTCTGCTCCTCAGACATATACGGTCCGTGTGGAGTCTGCCTGCCTAGCACCTGTCCACACAGGATCAGTCTCCTTCAGCCCGCCTGCTGTGTCACTTGCCCCCCGCCCTGCTGTGTGCCTGACTCCTATGTGTCCTCGTGTTGGCTGATCAACAAGAGCTACCCTGCCCCAGATCTGAAAGGTATCTCTGTTTCCACCTGTGCCCAACCTTGTGCTTGTAAACTCTCCTGCTGCTAAATGAAGGCATTTAAGAAGCTTACCCACCTTGCCCTAAGGATCTGCAGTGGTGGACGCTAAGAGCTCCTTAGCAAAGGCCTTTAGTTAGGCCCTCTAGAAGATGCTTTGACTCTGGGACTTCATTTTTGCAGACAGATTCCTTCTGTGTTTTGAACAATGATTTCAGAGAAATGGAAAGAAGTCACAATCATGGATCTTCTTATTTTAAAAGTAAATAAATGCCACTACCCCCCAAGTCCTGTACTGTCTCCATGTTTAATGCTATAATTACCCAGGGACTCTTGACACATGCATCACGAAGCTGAAAGGTAGGTGGACAGCAAAATGATGCTTTCTGATGACATCAGCATAAATCTCGTAGCTGAAAGGAAACCACACAAGGATATATAGATACCTGAAGAACATTCCCTGAGTGGTGAAACACATTCACACTAAGCTTAGAATTGGTTCAAATTTCAAGATCAACACCTACCTTTATGTTTTGTTTTCCCTGACTATTTAAACAACTCAAATGTGTCTTAAAGACACAGACAAGCTGGTCATTAGACATCAACACACTCACATTCCAAGCATTTCCCGGATGCCTCTGAGGTCCCAGGCATCTTCTCCAAAGCCTGAAGGAGATACACAAGACTAAGGATACAGTTCCCATGGCAAGGGCCTCTCACTGGCTTGAGAAAGAGAAATGGAAGGGAAACTGTAATATGGGGCAGGAGGAAGCAAGGTCATTTTGATCACATAGAAAACTGTGAAAACATCTGGAAGGGTTCATTTATAAAGGAGGCTCTGTGGGCCAAAGCCTCAAGAACGGGAACGGGTTGAGACACAGAGAGCTAGGGCGGGATACTTTCAGCTAAAGCAGCAATCTGAGTGCGATGAGAGAGGGAGCATTTTTATTTATGAAAAACACAGTTTTCAAACCAAAGCCAAACCACCCACTCTTTGTACATGGAATGCATGACACTTCATGGTGGCAGCGTCTAATGCTTTTCCAGTCATTCTTCTTTTTGACATGCCGTGTTGATTGGAGTCCCTCACCAAGGAATCAGTACTCGGTGCTTAACCAAAAGTCATTTTCCATCCAATAAATTGTGCATTTAGATCCCACCGGCTGAGTGCTTTGTACTAAAGAACTGTGTGGCGACCGCAGAACTGTCAACTATTGCGCCTTAGATATTGTTGCGCCTCATCTTCAGATATAGGAAGACAAATCAAGGCCAGCTGAGGTGAAGAAGATTGGAGAAGGCATCTCAGAGGAATTTACTATCTAGTTGAAGATCCGGGAGGGGAGAACCAACAAACATGCAGGTGGAAGACCATAACAAACACTTTTTAATGAAGTCCTCCATTCTATGTTACTTTGTGTCCATCGCCATCTTAAACCTGCTGTTAATTGTGAATCACTCGGTTTCTCCTTCTGAATCCCATTTTGTCTTACTTTAAAGTCTGTATGTCATTCACATGAGAATGAATTAGCTTAGTTTTCTTTTGATGAAACATCTGATCAAGGACAACAAGTGAGCTTTTGCTTGTTTGTTTTTTGTTTTCTCTTTTTGTTTTTGTTTTTAATCTTTCCAGTGGTTTTTGTACTTTTGCTCATCTTTAAGAAAAGAGACACTGTGGAAAAAATAAGATGTAACACTTCCTTTGAAATGTCACTAAACAAAATAAAAAAGAAAGGAAGGAAGGAAGATAGAAAATCACTTATTTCAAACAATGAAAAAGAATCTAGCCCATATCATTCTGTCTGTCCCATTGCTTGCTTAGGAGGGCCTGAATTTTATTATCAATAAATAAAAAAAAGTTTGAAGATTATATTGTCAGATGAAATATTTATATTTATATATAAGAAGATAATTTAAAATTAAGAAGAGGGAAAGAAATTTTTAAACCCTAAAAGTGTACATGAATTATCACTTGGTCAAATTACTTGTAACTCATACCAGATTGGGTATGTCAGATGCTGTAAGGATAAAATGTGACAATCTTATGACAAAAATTATGGCTCCATGACTCAAAACTGCAATTGAATTAATAAGGGCAGGACTCTTAATAGAAACAAAAATGCCAAACTGATTAGATAACCTTTCTGAAAAAGGGTGTCATAAACAAAACCAGGATAAGAAGGAAGCTTTCTGATTGGACTCTCGCTCACTGGGGAAGGTATAAAAGAGTCCAGACTGAGAGGAGACATTTGAACCTCAGAGACTTCATCTTTGCATTAGACCAAAGCCAACCAGACTCCATCACCATGGCTTGCTGTGTTGCCCGCTGCTGCAGCGTCCCCACCGGCCCTGCCACCACCATCTGCTCCTCAGACAAGTCCTGCCGCTGTGGAGTCTGCCTGCCCAGCACCTGCCCACACACCATTTGGCAACTGGAGCCCACCT
>PVIU01020339.1:0-34238 GCA_004026605.1 Ondatra zibethicus
TTTTTTTTATGATTAGTGATTTTTTAGGACGTGTTTTTTTCTGGGTAGCCCAGGTTGGGTTTCACTCACTGTTGTAGTTCCGGCAGGCCTCAAACTCCTGGTTCTCCTGCCTTAGCCCCTGCATACTGGGATGATGGGCATGTGCCACTGAACCTGACTAGTTGTTTTTTAAATTTTGTTTATTTATTTATTGTGTGTATGTATGTGCTCATGCCATGATGCACTTGTGAAAGTTGGAGAAGAATTGTGAGAGTTTTTCCTCCTATGATACTGGTTGCTGGAGATTTAACTCCAGTGATCACAACAGAAGCAAGAGCCATTTTTACCCAATGTGCCATTTCACTGGCTCAGCTATTTATTTATTTATTTATTTAATTTTTAGAAAGAAGTGTTACTTTTCTGATTTTGTTGTCTTTAACATTTAGGGACAGGACTACTTAAATTCTTTTTTTAATAACATGAATGCTAAAATAACTTCCATTTCACTTATGACTGATTATGGTGGGGTTAAGAGGGAAATGAAGGGAGAAGTATACAGATGTATGTAAGAGATGTTGCTTAATCCTTTCCCTTAACCAGTCCATTGTTCATATTGCTTTCCAAGTATTTATGAGCAGAACAAATAAAAACATCCTCAGATCTTTTGATTTACCCCCTTCTCAATGTTCTTCTCTAGCACACTGATTATCCTGTTTACTTTCTTATTTTATAACCTGGCTGCAGCATATCTTTTCAGACTCCTTTTAGTGTTCTCTTGGTCACTTCTACCATTCTGTGGCTCACCTTCTCCCTGCACTTGTAGAGGACTTGAAGGGTTCTGTGATGTTATTACTCAGTTGCCTTTGTTTGGAATGTTCTTGGTTTGTGTCTTAATATTTATTTTCCTTATTCTGTTTTCAGAGAATGAAAGTACTGCTTATTTAAAAAGTACTATTCCCTTGTTGTAGATTTCTTTCTCTTTTTTCCCCACCCTGTTCATACTCTCATTTTCTATTGATTGCTTTTATTTGTTGAAAAGAAACAAGAAAAAAATACTCTTTGCCCTCTTAATCAACTCTTTTGGAAGCAAGACTCTCTTGCTTTTAATTCCTTAATCATTCTTCTTCACAGATCCTGGGTGTCTGCTTTCTCTGTAATACTGACGTTTGTTCTTGCTCAGGTCCTGAGCTGCTAAAACCTGAGAGTACCATTCATTGATGTTTGACAGTGTTTATCTTCCTTTCATCAGTCCCCTGGCCCCCAAACACTGCATTCTTTGTTGTCTTCTTGAAGTTTCTCTGCTTTTTTCATTACATGGAGTTGTTCCTTGGGGGACTATTTTCTGGTCACTTTGTTTTTCCACTGGCATTTTTACCACTGGTTCATCTATTCTCAAGATGTCACTTTCTAAATGTAATCTGTTCCTCTTGCCCTCTTTTAACCTCTTGCCAGAAATTTGTCCTAATCTTTGTTGGTTCTGTGGGCTGCTTAACATTTCCATCTAGGTGGCTAAAGGCAGCTCAAGGTCATTTGATTCAATATTGCATTTTTTTTCCTATCTCAGTTCTTATATTCTATTTCACTTAGAGATACACAGTGTCTTAGTTTCTTTTCTATTGCTGTGATGAAACACCATGATAAAGGCAACTTATAAAAGAGATTGTTTCAGAGTGTTAAAGTTTATGATGGTGGAACAAAGACATGATGGCAGGAATAGAGATAACTCATATCTTTATTGTTGTTGTTTGTTTTGAGACAGGGTCTTCCTATATAGTCCTGACTGTCCCAGAACTCACTGTGTAGACAAAGTTAACCTTCAACTCACAGAGATCCTCCTGCTTCTGCCTCCTAAGTGCTGGCATTAAAGTTATGCACCATTACACCCACTTATATCTTGATCCACAAGCAGGAGGCAGAAAGACATACTAGAATGGTGCAGGTCTTTCGAAGCCTCAAAGCCTGCTTCCTTCAGCAAGGCCACATCTCTTAATCCTTTGTGAAAAGTTCCACCAACTGGGGCCAAGTATTCAAACATGAGCCTATGGGAGCCTTTGTCACTCAAACCATTACAACAAGGATTACTTATTTTAAGGCCTCCTTAACTTTCACCCAGAACTTTGGCAAGTCCCTTCATAATTTCTACTTAATAACTTGAAGAACTATTTAAATGTAAATTTGACATTTTTAGTCCTTTGTTTAAAGCTTTCAGTAGCTTATATCCTGTAGGTAAAGTTCATGGTCCTCCTGTGATTTGACTTCTTTGTTCCCCATCCTCCTCCTAACCATTTCTAAACTTCATTTTCTAGTAATTCTAAAATGTTTGCAAATCTGTACAGAGATTGTGGCATTCCTTCTTATTTTTTCTTATCTGCTAACTCCTGTTGTAATAGCCTTTGTTCTTTTTTTCATTTTGTCTCTTGACCAAATTCATATTTCTCTTTTGAGATTGAGACATTATCTGCTTTTCTAAACACTTTTCAGATTACCTAGACTGTGTTGGGTGTTGGACATTTTCATATTTTCTTTCAAGCCTATGGATCTCTCTCTCTCCTTTCACATTTTATTTATTTATAGTGTATGTATGCCATGGTTTACTTGTAAAGGTCAGAGGATGTTGGCATACAGAAGAGTTCCAAAATATTCCAGAATGGAGTATAACAAAGGTTTATTTTTCTGGGGATAAACTCACAGAAATAGTAGTGATCTGCAGTCCTCTGCATGTGCTGGGAACTAAAACTGAATCCAGCAGCCAAGAGACCTGCACACACTTTTTCATCTGCATTTATAGTACATGAGACCACACCCAAAGTGGTCCAGTATCTTACTGGCTATTGGTTGAAGGAGTTCCCACAGCACCTCCCCCTTTTGTCTAAATAAGAGGGTTCTAAGCCTAATATGAAACTATATACAATAAGAACAAATATCAAGTATTGTCCAGGGAAAAGAAGCAGCAAAAATACATAAAAATTAGAATTAAAACCAGCATGAACAACATCAAGCAAAAAACATATGCTAAATGTTTTAATAGTTATCCTATCCTAAAGAGTCTGTGTCTTATATTAAAAATGGCTTGGCTAAGTCATGAGAGGAAAGTAACTATGACTATCTAGTCTTCAGCTCCATCAAAGACCTGAGAAGGGAAATGATATTACTTGAGTAAACAGGAAGTACAATCAAGCAACTTCCAAAAGGTGCAAGAAATGACAGAGACAACTGGCTACCTGGGCAATCACCCAAAGTCTCATTTGCAATGTTGGGGCAACCAACTTTGCCTGAGGCCTAGAGTAACTGACAGACCATTTTCAGAGGCAGGAAAATTTGAAAAACCATCTTACCCCGTCTTGGCAAGGTTTGGCAGCCTTTTTGTTTGTATCCTACTTGTTCAATCTGGACACCATGCATTTTGTCAGTGGTCAAGGAAGGGACAGTTCTTTGCCCAAAGGCCAGTTTTGTCAAGAAGAAAACAAGCTCCAAGTGGAGTGTTGTTGGTGCTCAACATTCTCACATTCTCTCGGGAATAGATCGGTGCTGCCAGGAGCAATCGTGTCTCATGTCAATAGAATCCTAACTTATTTAAATGCCATATTCTACAGTTCTTTGAAGTGTTTGAAGATTACCTATCTTTCTGAAATATATATAAAACCTAACTAACATGGCTACAATGTTTGATTATTATAGATGACTATCTATTAATCTGTATTTTTTAACTATACGTTACATTTTTAAATGAGCTGCACAAACACAATACCTTAAACAAGAGCAGAAATACTTATATACAGTGTAGGAAATCAACCTTAAGGTTGTATTAATAGACCAAAGTTCACAACAATGTAAAGTATTCATCTCTATATATCATATAACCCCTTATTTATTTATTTAGAAATTGACTGTGACCATTAATCACTTATAACCAACCCCTATAAAGTGAAAACAAATGTTTATAAACAATCATTTTGGGAATTTGGACGTAGTTTTTTCCAAACTTCTTTTTGCTGTTTGTTGCATGAAGATTTTTAGGGGTTCATGGAGGACTTTCGGGGGTCTTGTTCCATTAAACCACATTAGCCTGGAAGGAATCCACATGTTCTCATCTTCTGTGGAAATAAAAGCAGAACCTCTTTTCCAAAGCAACATATCCTTAGACCCAACTTTTGAAGTAAAGATACCTTTAAAATATATATGTTGGTTTAACTTAGCAGCCCCCAGAATCAAATGTCCCTCTGCTGTCAAAAAATTCAAAGAAAACAGAATAATATACATAAATCCAGACTCTCTGTGTATATTCCATCTTTATATGGTTTATTTTTCTTTACTCCTTTAATCTATGGTTGTCTGTACTCTTTTACTTTTACTGTCTCTTTAAAGACTTTGTTTTATTTTTAAAAACTATTTCTTCTTATGACTGTATATACTCTTCTTCTCTCTTCCAAGCTTACGTACATTTTTAAAACACACTGTGACTTAGAGGTCTTTTGTGTCTGAATCTGTCTTTTTTGCCTCTCTGTAATAATTTTCTGACCAGGAGCACCTTTTAAAATGCTAAGCAGCATGGCTGGAACTAAGGCTGCTTTGCCTTTTGGTTCCACCCAGTCCAACATGGCAGAGGTGTATTCACCACCAGCTCTGCGAGCCATGCTCACCGCCCCAGCTCCAGGGACGCAGTGGGTCTATGTCACCATTAAGCAGCTGCTCACAAACCACATTTAAATGCTTCATAACAGGACCTCCTGAAAGAGCCAGAGCCATCCTGTGATGCCAGCATGAAACCAGGAAGCTGACTTTTAAAGATGCTATGCTGCTGCTTGCAGCCAGCAAACAGAGCCTATCTGAAAAAAAAAATACGACTACCAAGAAGCTGAACTTGACTCCCATTTTTGTGGGTCTAGACGCCCTCTTTTTTTTCCATCCATGTCCCAGATAGTGGGCACTAATTTGTTGACATACAAAAGAGTTCCAAAATAGCCCAGAATGGAGTATATCAAAGGTTTATTTATTAGGGGATAAGCTTACAGAAACAGTAGCAATCCACAGTTCTCTGTGTGTGCTTGGAACTGAAACTGAATGCAGCAGCCAAGACTAGCACGCACTTTTTCATCTGCATTTATAGTATATGAGACAATGCCCAAAGTGGGCCAGTATCTTACTAGCTATTGGCTGAAGGAGTTTTCACAGCAAGAGGACAACTGCTATAGTTGGTTCTTCTACGAATCAAATTCAGGTTGTCAGAATTTATGGCAAATACCTTTGGAGTGGGCTTTCTTGGACCACCAGCCCCCAAATCATGACATGGAGACTTATTATTAATTATGAATGCTTGGCTTTAGTTTAGGCTTGTTCTGAGCTAATTTTTTTTAACTTAAATCATTTCTATTAATCTATGTGCTGCCCCAAGGCTCATTTACCTTATCTGTGTACTGTCCATCCTGCGTTCCTGCTTCCTCCATGTCTGTCTATCTTGTCCTCAGTTGCTTAGCCTCCAGCTGGCTGGCTAGCTTCCCTTTTCTCTCTGCCCACCAACCACACCTCTCCTTCGTTTACCTAGTTATTCAGCTTTTTAGTAAATCAATGAGGTGCCTTAGACAGGCAAGTTAAAACAGTAACATATCTTTACATAGTTATACAAATGCATCATAAATAAAAGTAGTACAACTTCACATAACTAAACAAATGCAACATAAATATAAAAGCAACCAATCTTTACATAGTTAAATAAATGCAGCATAAACAAAATTCAACATAACTTTACATAGTTAAACAGTTATTCTGCAACACAAACAAATGCAACACATCTTTACATATTAAACAAACATTCTTTTCCACAATGTTACCCCATTTTGTCTAAATAAAAAGGAAAGGTTTTAACTTTAACCTAGTAAAACTAATACAATTAGAATAATTATCAAGTAAGAATTACACTTACAATCTCCAGTACATTTGTATTTGTCATATTCAGAAAAAATATACCATTATTTGTCCTACCCTGGTGAGTCTAAAGTTTTGTACCCAATTTACCTTCTATCATAACTAATGAAGACTATAACTATAACTGTCTAATCTTCAACTTCATCAAAGATCCCAGAATGATATAATAGTACCTAAGTAAATAGGAAGTGCAGTGCAAGTCACTTCCAAACTATAGAAATGACAGAGACATCTGGCTGCCTGGGGCAGCCACCCAAGGTTCCTCTTCAACATTGAGGCATCCATCTTTTGATAATAGGCATGGAATATCTGGCAGGCTTTTCTACGAAGCAGGATTTTTTATAGACTGTCTTGAGAATGTGGGCATAGTGTTCTCTAGACTGCTTTCTGTTGCCTAGGAGTGACAGCATTTTTAGGGGACCTGAAAACATTGAAATAATGATCAAGTCCTGGGAGACTAGTTGTAATATTTGTTGTTATACATTGCCTGTCTTTTAGTATTTTTTCCCTTGAGTTTATTTCTTTATGTCTGTAGTTGAGATTTTAAAGGGATCTCCTCTGATCAAATCTACTCTCTATTAACCTTGAAGGAATCCACAGCCAAAGCATAACCAAATCCAAAACATAACCTCTTCCTCAATGCAACACATTTTCTGACTTCCATTTTAAAGTTACAATCCCTAAAGTATCTAGGCCGGTTTAATTCAGCAGTTCCTTTTACAGTCCCGTGTCTCAGCAGCTGTCATTCACTCAGCATTCAAAAAACTCAAAGTCAACAAAACACAATACAAATCCAGACTCCCTGTTTATTTCCCAACATTACTTGGCTTATTCTTTTTTTATATTACTTTACTCTTTCTTTAATGTCTTTACTTAATTATTTTTAAACAATTTATTTTTTCCTATGATTGTCTATACCCATTTCCTTTTCTTTCTTAATCACTTATGCACATTTTAAAACACACTGTAGTTTGTTTAGAGGTTTTCTCAGTCTGTACCTGCTTTACTATGCACCTGTAGAGTTCTCTGCCTGCCTGAGCTAAACCTTAAACTTACAGTTATGTGCAGTTTTGTGCTGGCAGCTGACTTTGCCCTGCTCAGGTCCATGAGAACAGAGCTTTACGCCTCTCAGGCCTGGCCAAGAGCTGTGTTTAATCAGAAGCTTCATTTAACTGCCCCAACTTTAGGAAATTGGTGCCCATGCTGTCGCAGGCATTTTTACTTAGCTGTGTGCCAGCTGCTCAAGTGCTTTGCTGCACAGCAGTGCATCTTAAAGGAGCCATATCTATTTTTGCTTGTTTTGTTGCTTTTTGCTTTTCAGCTTTTTCAGGCCCTATGTGGAAATTCAGTCTCATGTTGAGTGCCAAATGTACCAGACTTTCTTGAATCATCAGCCCCCAAATCACGACATGGAGAATTATTATTAATTATGAATGCTTGACCTTAGCTTAGGCTTATTTCTAGCTAACCTTTTTTAAAAAAACTTAAATTAACTCATTTCTGTTAATTAATGTATTGTCCCAAGGCTTGTACTTCATCTGCATACTGTTCATCCTGCTTTTCTACTTCCTCCATATCTGTCTCTCTTGCCCCTGATTATTTGACCTCCAGATGAATGTCTGGCTCCTCTTTTCTCTCTGCCCACCAACCTCACCTATCCTTCCTCTACCTAGCTCTTGGCCATTCAACTTTTTATTAAACCAATCAGGTAGGCAAGTTAAACAGCAACACATCTTTATATAGTTAAACAAATACAACACAAGCAAATGCAACACATCTTTACCCAGTCCAACAGTTATTCTGCAACACAAACAAATGCAACAATCTTTACATAGTTAAACAGTTATTCTACAGCACAAACAAATGCAGCATATCTTTACATAGTTAAACAAAGAATCTGTTCCACAACATGCCGAGTTATCATCTGCTGAGTTATCCGGCTGACCCAAGTCTGTGTGTATCTTCATCTCTAGATACAACAAAATGATCTGTTTGTTTGCCTCCACTTATATATTGAGTTCTTTTGAACATAGGCTTAGTAGTTTATTAATTTTTATAAACTTACCATACAACATAATGGCTGCACATGGTTTGAAGTAAATAAATTATTGCCATATTGAGTTAAGCAGAAAAATATTGAGAGATTGGGAAAAGGGATAGAAGGGAATGTCATCAATAGAGAATTACTCCAGGATTACTCGTTGTGTTAGTCAGTGTTCTAGTGCTATGAAGAGATACCATGACCACACCAACTGTTATAAAAGAAATCATTTAATTGGGGCTTGCTTACAGTTTCAGAGGTATAGTCCACTGTCATCATGACAGGGAGCACTGTGGCCTGCAGGCAGATGTTGTATTGAGAAGTAGCTGAGAGTTCTACACCCACATTTGCAGACAGCAGGAAGAGAGAGACTCTCGGGTTTGGAATGGGCTTTTTGAAATCTCAAAACCTATTCTCGGTAACATACTTCCTCCCACAAAGCCACACCTCCTAATTCTTTTGAATATTGCCACTCACTGTTGAATAGTACCATTCAAATCTATGAACCCATGGGGACCATTCTCATTTAAACCACTGGAGACATATATGTTATTATATTGAAAGTCAACCATTTTTTTCTCTTCAAATATAAGCTTTACATTGCTTGTATGAAAGATGAATGAATTACTAGTTTTCAAACTCCAGAAATGAACCTTCCTTAAAAGTTTAACTCTGACTGTGAAAACTATGGCATCCCCCACCAGAAGAACACATTATTTGGTCCACAGCAGTTCTAACTGAGTGAAGGCAAATGGAATAAAAAATAGGATTAATTTTTTCTAACTCATTTAACTATGTTGCCACTTGGCTTTCAAGGGGCCGATTTTTTTTTTTTTTAAGAATCCTTCCTTTTTGCTTCATCCAGAAACCTTTCCCTGAGTTTAAAACTCCAGTCTTTTTAAAAAATATTTATTTATTTATTTATTTATTTATTTATTTATTTATTATGTATACAATATTTTGTCTGTGTGTATGTCTGTAGGCCAGAAGAGGGCACCAGACCCCATTACAGATGGTTGTGAGCCATCATGTGGTTGCTGGAAATTGAACTCCAGATCTTTGGAAGAGCAGGCAATGCTCTTAACCTCTGAGCTATCTCTCCAGCCCTAAAACTCCAGTTTTGAGTCAACTAAGCTGCTTATTTTTTTTTCAGAAAAGTAGTTTCCATATGTTATTACTTTACCTATATTCTTACCAAAGCATTGTGTGCCTTCTCCAAATAGTTCTTATGAACTTCCTGCTTACTGGGAGTGTGGAAATGTGTAGCAGGTTTTTAAGTCGGCCACCAGCTTACAAATAATGTCACAGGAACTACTTGTAATTAGGAAAGCCTGGCCTTAAGCTTATGCTTGTCTAACTGGCTCTTATTACTGAAATTAACCCATTTATATTAATTTACATTTTGACATGTGGTGTTACCTCTTTCCATCTTGTATCTCCTGTTCGCTCTCCGTGTCTGACTGGCAACTCTACCTTCCTTCTTCCCAAAGTTCTCTCTCTGCCCAGAAGTCCTGCCTATACCTCCTGCCTAGCTATTGACCATTCAGCTTCTTATTACACCAATCACAGCAATACATATTCACACAGTATAAAGATATCCCACAACAGGAATGGTTTAATTTGCTGATCTTGAGGATTCTTCAAAACTACCAAAACAATATTATTTTACTCAAAAGAAACAACTTAGTTATAAACTTTATACGGATAGAATAGTATTTTGGATATCCAAAATAACATTGAATTTGACTAATAATAATAATAAAGATGACACAGCAAGCCTTCTCATCTGATCTGACTTTGCTTGTTTCTTCAGTCTGTCTTTTCTTTTATTCCCTACCTGTTTGATGTAGCCATGTTAGACTATTAAAATTAACCAAATGTGCTGTGGCCCTCTGTCATCGTTTGTGCTAATTTATACTACCCCTGCCATGCTAGAAAGGCTTTTCTTCTCTTGCGCCATTGCCTAAGTAGTTCCTAATAAGTGGAATTCAATTATGTCTGTCAATGGTTGCTTTATATTCTTTGACCTGCCACCAGCTGTTTTATTCTCTCTCTATATATGTTTGACCCTCAAAATAAAAAGGACACAAAGTAGCAAATATATAGGATGAGAAAGCCAAGAAAATATACTGTAAAATAGAGGACCCTGGTTACTAGTGTGTTTTATTTAAGATTTGTTGATAAACTAATAATATAGCTGCTTTTGATAGCCAAGAAAATGAGTAACTAAGATGATAAATATATTAATTTATTGTTTTACCATAATCATTTTACTGTATAAGTATCACATAACACACTGCATCTTAAATATACATAATAAACTTATTTTTGAAGTATATGTAATAATAAAAATTCAATTATTGATTTCTCTAGATACAGGACTGTAGCTAATCCTCCCTTAAATGTTTTTCAATTTATGTTAAACAATCAATATTAAGGGCCCAATATTGCTATTTCTTTTATCATTTTATTAAAAAATAAAAACTTGATAGTAAATATTAGGGAATAAACCTGAGAGAGCCACAGAGCAATGCAGAGACACTCTCTTCTCTCCACTTCCTGGATCAAAAGGACTGTGCTGCTCCTCAGCTCCTTCTGTTTCCCCTCCATGAGCCCTTCTCTCTCCCCCTCTGAGTTGTGAACTGTACGGTTCACTCTGGCCAGCTGAATATGGACTT
Source organism: Ondatra zibethicus (assembly GCA_004026605.1). Lineage (NCBI taxonomy): Eukaryota > Metazoa > Chordata > Mammalia > Rodentia > Cricetidae > Ondatra > Ondatra zibethicus. The sequence goes on from PVIU01020339.1 coordinate 10,621, forward strand.
CACCCTCCAAACTGAGGTTGGACTCTATTGATGATGGAGCAATCAACACAAGCAAATCTCCCCCAACAAAACAATGTGCTTGTTTATCTTTTATAATTGTTAACTCACCATATTATAATGTTTTATTTAACAGTATTGCTCCCCCTCCCCCAAGATAGGGTTTCTCTGTGTAACCCTGGCTGTCTTGGAACATACTATGTAGACCAGGCTGGCCTTAAACTTAGAGATCTGCCTGTCTCTGCCTCCCGAGTGTTGGTAATAAAGGCATGTGCCACTTAAACTCTGTATCGTTTTTGAAGCTCTTTCATATTTTACGTGGAGTCAGTCAACCATGTTGAGGTGCCATTTATAGTATGAGGCGCGTGGGCCGTGTCCCGCCACCCAGCTAGCTTAACCCCCAAAACAACCACACAGAAATTGTATTAATTAAATTACTGCTTGGCCCATAAGCTCTAGCCTCTTATTGGCTAATTCACATCTTGATCTAACCCATTTTCTACCAGTCTATGCAATACCACGGGGTCATGGCTTACCAGGAAAGATTCTAACCAACATTAGTCTCAGACAGGAGCTTCCTGGTGTCTGCTACACTGCCTTTCTTCCCAGCATTCTGTTCTGTCTACTCCGCCTACCTGATTTCTGCCCTATCAAAAAGCCAAGGCAGTTTCTTTTTGCACCAATGAAAGCAACACAAATACTGAAGAACCTCCTACACCACATAAATAAATAAATAATAACCCAGTTGTCACCATGTGAACTTTATTGAATCTACTGTAGACAGATGTGTGAGGATAATATTTTCATATGTGTGTAGTGAAAGGTTGGGCCTCAGATGGGGGGCAGCTGTGAACAGTGGAGCACATGGTAAGACTAAAGTTTAGAATATGGTGTCCTTTGTGAAATGGCTTCAAAGACTGCCACAGAGGTGGTGGAGACAATAATGATTCAGATAATGATCATAAGGATGCTAAAAGAATCAGGAAACTGATGGTTAAGCTCTTTGTAGTGGAGCCGCAGACCTGGGTCCAATCATATTCTTCACTATCTTCCTGTCAGTAGATCGACTTCACAGAGTAGGCATACACAATGAAACCCAGGCAGAAGGAGTTCATGAGGAGTGTGTTGAGCACAGACCAGACCACATACATCGGGCACAGTGAACTCTGGGCACGTTGATCAAGCTGGTCCTGACAACAGCTGATCCATGAGGGTTCCCAAGCTTAGTCACTGTGTCTTCCTCTTTTTACTCATAGCTTGAGGGGAATCCAGTATTGCTGGTCAAGAAGGCTTAGGATCTGTTTCATGGTATTGACTCTAGAACAGTCATCCTCTTTGGAAGATATCTGCCGCTACCTTCATCTAATTGACTGTTACTTTTATTTAAGTGTAGGTAGAACAGAGGACACTTTTAATAATTAGCTGTAGGATTGATCAGTCATTCAATTAAAAACTTATGAAGTTATCAATGATGAGCAAAATCACCTCTTTAGGTTCTTATAAATATGAAAAATAGGCATCAGCTGCATCAATCATGATGACTAGTCAATGATTAGTGAATTATTTATTTTTGCAGTACTATGGATTGAACCTAGAAGCTCAGGTAAGTGCTTGAATTTTAATCTTCAGCTCTTTCTTTCTATTTGAGATAGGGCTTCTTTTTCTTTTTTTCTTTTTGGTTTTTTTCAAGACAGGGTTTCTCTGTAGTTTTGGAGCCTGTCCTGGAACTAGCTCTTGTAGACCAGGCTGGCTTTGAACTCACAGAGATCTGCCTGCTTCTGCCTCCCGAGTGGTGGGATTAAAGGTATGTGCCACCACCACCCGGCTGAGATAGGGGTTTCTTTAAGTGGCTGTAGGCTGAGCTTGAGCTCACTCTGTAGTCCATGAAGGCCTTGAATTTGCCATCCTGCCTCGGCTTTCCATGTATCTACAATTGCAGGTCTGTGCTACCATACCTGGATATATTTATAAACATTTTTATAAACTGTAAAGTGCTATAAAAGTATTAGTTGTTACTGCTTAATATTGACACCCTATACACTTAGTGCTTCTGTCTCCTGCTTGCTTGCACCTCCCAGAGAATGACTTGATGCTCTCTGCTTCTCTGGAACCCAGAGATGACTTTGTCTACTTGAGCCTTTCTCACTATAGGTCTTGTCTTTGCTTCTTCTGAAAGAAAGAATGGTGTGGGACCATTCTCCCATTCCAGTTCTTCTAGCAGCTACTGAAATTCATTTAGGATATAAACCTCTTTTCTTCTTCTCTCTTTAAGGGACTGTTTTCTTCAATAACTCCAGCTTGATTTAACCTTGTATAAAAAGACTTTGTCTTCTTTGGAGGAAATAGAGGTCCATTTCTCTATCATGGACTTGAGTCTTTGGAGAACCCCAATATTAAAATGATAATGTAGCCTCAATCTGTTTTTGTTTCACACTTTTTTAGGTTCCAGTGATGTAGAATGAGCCCTTTTTCATTCGGATTTTGTGATACGACTTTAGAGATACCCATCAGTATACTATGGTTTTTAGTCCTGTACTCTCTTGATGAATAACTGTTGGTGAGAATTTAATTTCTAATATGCTGTATTCTCTGTCATTTTAACTGTTAGAGAAAAAAGGGGTTCTAATAAAAGAGAATGAAGAAACAACTCTTAAGTCAAGTGTGTTAGCTGCTAAGAAAGAAATAAAACTAGTGAAATACTTGGTAAAAACATGTATTTGTGTGTGTGTGCGTGTATGTATGAATTCCTTCACTTCTGAGTTTTGTGGAATCTCAAGGAAAACAAAACTTATGTAGTACAGCGGAAACAGTGTTCAAACATTTATACCTCTGTGCTGCCAAGTATTTGTATCACCACCATAGGCAATTTTTGGGGCCTCAGTTTCTATTTAAAATATTAAAAATGTGAGCTCTTTTATCTTCTAAGGCCCTTGTAAATTAATTTCTAGAAATTGAGTAATTTCTAAAATTTGAGTTCCTTGGCGATATAAAAAGTTGTTCAGAGAAGAAGATGACTGTGGACTGGAGGTCAGAAGATGTTTCACAGAAGGGACAGATGTGATAGGAAATTTGAAGGATGAGTGGAATTTAGATTGGTGAGAAGTATTGCAGTTAAAAGAGGAGCAAGAACACAGCAAAAGCTTGACAATGGTGCATCTGCTGTGAGAGATTTAGGCTAGTTGCATGAAGGTTCTGTGCGGAGAATACAAGGGATGTACATGACAACAATCATCATGTGTGAGCCATATTCAGTGTTTCAGGCAGAAGCTGCTTTATGTAGAAGTATTATTATGTTTGAAATAGATTATGGTTATTAGCCTAATTTTACTAATGGAGAAACTGAAGCTCATAGGTTTAGAACTAGGAGTCTTGCTCCTCCGCCATGCTCCTAGCCGCCTACGCCAGTCACTAGAGAGCGCTGCTCCTTATTTCTCCTCATGTAGACGTTTCTGTGTCTGTGATGCAGAAACATGACTGAGGTGGGACAATTTCTCTTTCCATTTCTTTTCTTTATTTTATTATTATTATTATTTTTTTACGGTTCTGGGCCTTGCAAATGTTAGGTATCTCTACCAGCTGCCCTGATATTGGATGATATTTTATTCCTTTTCTTTATTATTCATCTTTTTAAAGATGAGATAGAATCTATCCCAGAGAGTTCTTAGGAGAATCAGTTAAAATAAACTTTGAAAATGCCTGCCATCATTACTGATACATGAAAGATTTCAATAATTATTCCACCATGACAGGCAGATTTTTATATCACTGTTAAGATAATAGCTCACTGCAGCAGTGTGTATGGGAGTCTTCAACTCAAGTCATATTGTTTGTAGACAGGCTTGTATGACACCAAAAACAGTTTTCAAAACTGGAACAAACCCAGGTGAATGATTTATTCCTCCTTCAGATCCTTCATCTTTATAAATAGAATCATTTTGGTTAATATAGTTTGTTGCATGTAGTTTGGAAAATACCCACTATGGGTGTTTTAAAACAGTGTCCAAGGAAGATGCTTTTAAATTGGCTAATTTTTAGAGTCTTTATACTTATGTTTGAATGCTGTCACATCCATTTGTTTAATCCTTTAATTTTCTCTAAGGAGGTTACGATCGTTACCTGATGTCACACAGCTGGGAAGTTATGGCATCAGGACTAAAATCTAGGTCTTTGTTTATTTTTTTGTTTTTAATTTAATTTTCTTTTAAAAAAGAAAACAAACTATATTTTTTCATTTTACATACCAATCCCAGTTCCCACTCCCTCCCCTCCTCCCATCCCCTCTACCTCTCCCGCCCCCCACCCATCGACTCCACAGAGAGGGTAAGGCACATTGCTTTGGGAAAGGTCCAAGGCCCTCCCTACTATATCTAGGCTGAGCAAGGTATCCATCCAAAGAGAAAAGGTTTCCAAAAAGCCAGTACAAGCAGTGGGGATAAATCCTGGAGCCACTATCAGTGGTCCCGCAGTCTGCTCCAGCCATACAACTGTCACCCACATTTAGAGGGACTATTTTGTTAGGCCTTTTATTTTGTTTCTTTGTGTATTTCTACAGGTTTCCTAGACTGAGTCCCAGATCTAGGGGATTGGCTACTCCAGTTGGAAACATATGTTATCTAGGCAAAAATTCAACTCTTCAAGCCTCTTCATGGACTTCTTTGTCTCCCAAATCATTTAGTTGAATTGTTTGGTGTTAACTGAGAATTTTCATGTTGAATTGCTATATTCTGATATAGAAAATTAGTGAGGAGCTGTTTTATTTTCTTCTTTTGGAAGGTGACAATTGCAAAGTTCAAAGCAGTTTAATTCAGGCAATTACAAGGTTCCTGCTCTACTTAAACTTCCAGCTATGTTACCCAAAGTACTTTCTTCATAGGCTGTTTCAGAGACCTTTGTATGCTATAGCACACTTAGCAGATTTCAGTATATTATATGGGTGGAGACTGTAGCAACTGGGGATGTAGAGTAAGAATTCAGGAAAGTAGTTTTCCCACAATATTAGGGCTACTGATTCTAGCTAGTGCTGGAGGAAATATTGAGTTTTGTTTTCTTGGTCATGCCTCCTTTCCCTAGTGTCCCTCTCATTCTTTGTCCATGGACATATGCCATAGGACCTGGATCCTATTCCCAAGATGAATATATTTTCTGAGACAAAATTGATATATGAAGTCTTACTTTCCAGTCTAAGGAATAGTGTGGGACTATTTTTTTCTCTCCAGATATTTTCTCTCACATTAAAAGTGTAAAACAAGACACACAGATCTAGGAGTGTGAACTATACATCTGCACTATTCATTGTTAGATCTGTGCAAACCCGTGGCTATAGCCTTACTTATCCCTCAGCACTGTGAATAAAAAGCAGTGGATCTCTAGGTCAATAAAACTTGTTATCAGTAACACGGAAAATATAAACATCAAGTATTTTCCTGTTGTCATTGGAAAGAGTAGAAATAGGTCCTTTATAGGAATGAGAAAATGACCAAGAACAAGTAAATTTTTGTGAGATTTCTTGAAATGCATTATATAGGGATAATTCAGAAATGACCCTTCTAATATTTAGACTTACTTATTAATATTAAAAATTCTTTATAGAAAATATTTCATAAGGGTAGTTGCATTCTATGAGTTTGGGTTTGGGTTTTAACTGTAAAGAAAGGAATTTACTTTGCTTATTACACAGTATTTCCAGGTCTCACTTTCTGTGGTTACACTATAGGTTACGCCAATCTATATACAGACTTCAGTTCATTAGGAGAAGCAGAAATTTTAGATTTACTAAGTAAAGGGTATATATTAGTGAATATACAGACACCTTACTAATTATTGTAACAAGTGACAACAGTTTTGCTATTCTAGGATATCATCTATCTTACGTGCCTCATTATATATATATATATATATATATATAAGCCTCAGATGTTGAAACATATGGAAACAGGCACAGCTCATAATCAGTCAGACATATTAATGACCTTACACTAGCATCATAAAATGTCTGTCAATGTTAGGCATAGTCTGTTCACTTCCCCCTTCTAATATGGACTGTGAAAAGCATCTGATTTTTCAGTCACTGTTGAATTTGGTGCTGGTTCCTCAAACCTTGATTTAGCAAATTGTCTGCTAGTCATTGTAGTTTTTGGTAGTGTGGATGCTAGAGTTTTGTGATGACTTTTTTCAAAGTTAAGGGCATTTACAGTATAAGTAGGGATGACTTTCCTGGGTATATGCAAAGATTTGAAAAGGTTGCATGAATTTATGGAGGCAAAGATACAGGTAGAGCCAGGCGGTGGTGGTGCACACCTTTAATCCCAGCACTTGGGAGGCAGAGGCAGGCGGATCTCTGTGACTTCGAGGCCAGCCTGGTCTACAAGAGCTAGTTCCAGGACAGGCACCAAAGCTACAGAGAAACCCTGTCTTGAAAAACCAAAACCAAAAAAAAAAAAAAAAAAAAAAAGGATACAGGTAGAGTGTCCCCAGTGCATGACAGTAGGAACGTGGCTCACTGCTCAGTGTCATTAGGGAATGTTTAAGAAGTTGGATTCTCACTTCACAGGAACCTGGTGGCCTTTCTCCTAGCTATCAGTTACCCTGCTATTCCTCAGGTAATGTGAGGATCATATTACAGATTACTGAAGGCATCTTGTAGACAGTATGCTTTCTCAATACAACTGAGATTATCATGTTTACAACAGCTGAGACAACCTCCTCAGTGTTGCTAGGCAGCCCAGGCTCATAGGTGAAGCCCATCATTCTGGCTTCAAGCTGGCCCTGAGTGGGTAGCATTGTTGTGTAAGGATAAAAATTCAAGTCATCATCTTGGAGCTCATTTGCCACAGACTGCTGAGCTCCAGAGAGGGGTCTTGAAGCTAGGATCTACGATCAGATTCCCAGGGAACAAAAGACAGGTTGTGTTTTTTTGCCCCTGATCTTCCCATGTTTGATTGCAGATCCTCTGTCCAGGGCAGACATGCCCTCACTGGTGTATAACCCCAAATCTAACAACACTGAGAATGACCAGGAGGAAAAGATTCTGGAAATGTATATCTTCCTGTGAGGGAAGTCTAAGCTTCAAGGTCAAACTTGTTTTCACTGAGCCCCAACTTTATGTTTACCAGTATTGTTTCACATTACTGTCCACCCCTCACTCAAACACGTTCTCCAGCTCACCCAGAAAGATCTCTAGTACACCACAGGGCTTAGGGTTATTGATACTGGAGCCAGCAACCGAAGAACCAACTCTGGAGATTTTTAGGTGCTAAAATTTGAAGAAATTTTGGTGATTGGAAATGATGAGATTGAAAGCTTGATTATCAGCTTCTTGGGAAATGTAGGCCGAATTGCTGCTGGCGTTCTCATTTCCTACCATCACTTAGTTCCCAGCAGGCGGAGTTAAGGTGGGCTCAACCATGAGTTGTAATGGTTATTGGTAATATTTTTTTGCATTTCTATAAAAAAAGTTCTGTAAGTGCAAATAGGGGATTTTTAACTCTGAAATTATGGGAAAATTGGGATCATTCTTCCTTGCTAACTTCATAGATGGAAAGTCAACTTTTTGAAAGCATAAATTATTATTTGATATGGCAAAGTACAGTGTGACTGATTTCTTGCAGCAGCTACACTATGCAGTTTGTGGTTAAAAAAAAATGCACTCAGCTGATCCTGAGAGGACTTTGTGATCTGTGTTTCACCTGTGAGTACAATTTTACAATTGCCTGTGTACATTGACTTTGCATATTGTTTTGTTTATCACCTAACCTTGAGAAAAATGAGCGTGTAGCTTCCTTTTCAGGAAACCAAGGCTCAGGAAGTTTGTGATTTTCTTGAAGTTGCTATAATCAAATAGGTAATTTGAAATTTTGACCCTGCTTTGCACTCCTTTCTCCTTCAGCTCCTTTCTTCTCTGCAGCTCACCTTCATTCTGCATTAGTCAATTGATGATGCTCTTGCATGGAAACGCTGAGTTTAGCTAAAAATTGCTCAGGCTGGAAAGAGCCTGTATGGTTTGTGACAGGTGTTTTGTAGGCTGATCGAAAAATAATGTGAGGACCATCTCTTTTCCTTGTGTTTTGTTAATTCTTGTAATACCTCTTAGATCTCCTTCTGTTGCCTCTGGTATATTTCAGACTTATTTTCAGTTGTCAGGAAAGGAAATTTTCACTTGAGAACTCAGTTCCTTTAAAGCCTTCTATCTTTCTTATACCATACATTTATATCTTAGAGTCCAGGGTGGTGTCGGATTTAGTTTCCACTAACAAGATTATTTTCTGTTGACGTATTTTTTTCTGCCCTCTTTAGCCTACATAAGTTCCTCTCTCCAGTTAATTCCAACTGTAGTTATATGGAAAGTTATGGTAGCCAAAGATAAGTTTTGGAGGAAGAGAAAAGGTTTATGATGTTCCTGCTTCTACTTCAGAGTCTTCCTTGAAAACCTCAGGGACTCCCTGCTGATTTAGACATCTCCTAGACATCATGTTTTACTTTAGAGCTTAGGAACAAAGAGCTGGCGAGGAGCTTTGAGTGAAGGAAGAGCCTACAGAGACTCTTGTGTGAGTTGATTTAGTTTTTCTTGTGGTTAAATATTAGAAACAGACATAAAGAGCCTTTTGTTTAACTGGTCCAACTCCTCGCCTCTTCTTAGGGTTATTTATTTTGAGGTTTCCCGTGTATTTCATTCATTCTCCCATGGACTAGTCCATAGGAACTGGTGCTGCATGGCTGAGCATGGGAGACATTGGCTTGTCTCCACGAAGCTTATAGTTTAGCAGTGGAGACAGAATTAAACAAGCAGTGCAATGAAGTGTTTTTATTGCTATGTCAACATGATCAGAGGAATTTTAAATAGAAAGTATTTATGTTTTTACCATAGCAATAGAACAGAGAGCACCGGCTGTTGCATCTTTCCAAAATCTTTGTCAATATTTATCCAAATATAAATTACTTCACATAGCTCTCCTGGAGTTAGGCTGTTATTTACTTTTAACTTGAAATTTTAAATATTCTAATATTTGTTTATATTTGCTTAAAATATATGAACTGTGCAATTTTAAATGGTATGCCCATTGTCAATGAGGAATGGATGGTGATATGACTTCTGGGGTATTTGTTTTAGTTTGGTATAATAAACTGTGATTTTGAAGTTAAGAAAGGGATTTGGGAGGAGCTGCTTTGAGACAGGGTCTCACTATGTAAGGGTCTGACTGGCCTGAAACTTGCTATGCAGACTAGGCTTCCCTCAAACTCATAGAGTTCCACCTGCCTCCACCTCCCAAGTGCGGGCATGAAAAGTGTGCACCATCGTGTCTAGCCCTAGAAAGGAATTCTTTAAACTAAAATTAGTGCTTCAGGTAGGACTGAGACCAATGGAGTATGCTTTGAGTTTCACTGGGGCAAAGAGCAGCTTTTTAAAATCTTTTAAATTGTTTTTAATTGAGCTATACATTTTTCCCCCACTCTCCTTCCTTCATCTCCTTTCTCCTTCCAATCTTCCCCTCTGCCCCCATGCTCCTGATTTCCTCAGGAGATCTTGTCTTTTTTCCCTTTCTTGGCGAATCCATGTATATCTTTCTTAGGGTCTTTATTGTTGAGGTTCTCTAGGATTGTGAACTATAGGCTGGTTATTCTTTGCTTTATGTTTGAAAGCCACTTATGAGTGAGCACATATAATATTTGTCTTTCTGGATCTGGTTACCTCACTTAGTATGGTTTTTTTCTAGATCCATCCATTTGCTTGAAAATTTCAAGATGTCATTATTTTTTATCGAGCAGTATTTCACTGTGTAAATGTACCACATTTTCCTTATCCATTCTTCAGTTGAGGGGCATCTAGGTTGTTTCCAGGTTCTGGCTTTTACAAATAATGCTGCTATGAATTAGTTGAGCAAATGTTCTTGTGGTATGGTTGAGCATCCTTTGGGTATATGCCCAAGAGTTGTATTGCTGAGTCTTGAGGTAGATTGATTCCTAGTTCCATCGCCGTACTGTTTTCTACAGTGGCTGTACAAGTTTGCACTCCCACCAGCAATGGGGGAGTGTTCCCCTTACTCCACATTCTCTTTAACATAAGTTGTCATCAGTGTTTTTGATCTTGGTCATTCTGACAGATATAAGATGGTATCTCAAAGTTGTTTTGATTTGCATTTCTCTGATGGCTAAGGATGTTGAGCATTTCCTTAAGTGTCTTTCAGCAATTTTAGATTCCTCTGTTGAGAGTTCACTGTATAGGTCTGTACCCCATTTTTTAAAAAAATTGGATTATTTGTTCTTTTGATGACCAATTTCTTGAGTACTTTGTATATTTTGGAAATCAGTACTTTGTCAATATCCAGTTATGCTAGTACCATTTGTTGCAGAAGCTTTCTTTTTTTCCATTTTATAATGTTAGTTTCTTTGTCAAAAAAAAATCAGGTGTTCATAGATTCTATTGGTCCTCCTGTCTGTTTTTATGCCAATACCAGAATGTTTTCAGTGCTGTATCTCTATAGTAGAGTTTGAAGTCAGGGATAGTGATGCCTCCAGAAGTTCCTTTATTGTTCAGGTTTGTTTTGGTTATTCTAGGATTTTGTTTTCCCATATGAATTTGAGTTTTGTTCTTTTGAGGTCTGTGAAGAATTTTCTGGGATTTTGATGGGTATTGCATTGACTCTGTAGATTGCTTTTGGTAAAATTGCTGTTTTTACTATGTTAATCCTACCTATTCAAGAGCATGGGGGAACTTTCCATTTTCTGATGCTTTCTTTGATTTCTTTCTTCAAAGATTTAAAGTTCTTGTCATACATACAAGTCTTTTACTTGTTTTGTTAGAGTTACCCCAAGATATTATGTTATTTGTGCCTATTGTAAAGGGTGATAATTCTCTGACTTCTTTTTCAGCCTGTTTGTCATCTGTGTATAAGAGAGCTACTGAATTTTTTAGTTGATCTTGTATCCTGCTACATTACTGAAGGTATTTATCAGGTGTAGGAGCTCCCTCATGGAATTTTTGGGGTCACTTATGTATAATATATCATCAGCAAATAGTGAGTGTTTGACTTCTTCTTTTCCAGTTTGTATCCCCTTGATCTCCCTTTTTTGTCTTATTGCTCTAGCTAGAACTTCAAGTACTATATTGAATAGATATAGAGAGAGTGGACAGCCTTGTGTTGTCCCTGATTTCAGTGGGATCCCTTTGAGTTTCTCTTCATTTAGTTTGATGTTGGCTGTTAGTTTGTGGTATATTGCCTTTATTATGTTACATATGTTCCTTGTATCCCTGCTTTTTCCAAGGCCTTTATAATGAAGGGTTGTTGAATTTTGTTGAAAGCTTTTGCAGCATCTATTGAAGTGATCATGTGTTTTTTCTTTCAGTTTGTTTATATAGTGGATTACACTGACAGATTTTCATATGTTGCATCATTAGTTCCTGATCATTTATTCAGATTTTCCTTTTCCAGAGTTCTCTTGGTTTGTGTGTGTGGTTTTTTTTTTTGTTGCCTTTATTTCAGTTTTCAAGTCTTGAGCCATTTCTTTCACCTGTTTGATTGCTTTTTCTTGGTTTTCTTTAAGAGATTTGTTGATTTCTTTCAATTTTTTGATTGTCTTTTCCTCCATTTCTTTTTTTTCTCCATATTCTTTTATTTTTTCCATTCAAAAAATTTACATTTCCTCCTCTTCTCCCAGTCCCCTCCCACTTCCCCCCACCCCTTAAAAGAGGGCATGGTACCCTACCCTGTGGGAAGTCCAAGGCCCTCCCCCCTCCATCCCGGCCTAGGAAGGTGTGCATCCAAATAGACTAGGTTCCCAAAAAGATAATACATGCAGAAGAGAAAGGTCCTAGTGTCATTGTTGATGGCTTCTCACACCTCCCCCATTCAGCCACATTCAGAGAGTCTGGTTTGATCATATGCTCGTTCAGTCCCAGTCCAGCTGGATTTGGTGAGCTCCCATTAGTTCAGGCACACTGTCTCAGTGGGTGGACCAGCCCCTCACGGTCCTAACTTCCTTGCTCATCTTCTCCCACCTTCTGCTCTTCGACTGGACCTTGGGAGCTCAGTCCATTGCTCTGATATGAATGTGGGTCTCTGTCTCTATCTCCATCCATTGGACGAAATTTCTATGGTGGTGATCAAGATCAATGTGACTATGGGACAAGGCTAGTTCCGGCACCCTCTCCTCTGCTGCCCAAGTACCTAGCTGGGGACATCCCCGTGAACACCTGGGATCCCCTCTAGAGCCAAGTATCTTGCCAATCCTAAAATGACTCCCTTAATGTAGATATCTTATTCCCTTCTCCAATATCCACCTTTCCTCCATCTCTACCCTCCCACTCCCCCAAGCTTTCCCCAGTCCTTCCCTACTCCCTCCCTTTCTCCCCTTCACCCATCCCCCAACCCCACCTTTATCCCTGCCCCTGTGCTTCCAACTTTTGCCTGGCAATCTTGTTTGCTTCCAATTTCCAGGAAGATCTGTATATGTTTTTCTTTGGGTTCACCTTGCTATTTGGCTTCTCTGGGCTTGTGAGCTATAAGCTTAATGTCCTTTGTTTTATGGCTAGGGTCCACTAATGAGTGAGTAGATACCATAATCATCTTTTTGGGTTTGGATTACCTCACTCAGGATAGTGTTTTCTATTTCCATTCTCTTTAAGGGCCTCAATCATCTTCATGACATTATTTTTAAGGTCATTTTCTTCTGCTTTATCTGCATTGTGATGTTTAGTTCTTGCTGTTATAGAACTACTAGTTTCTGGTGGTATCATATCGATCTTTATGTTGTTGAGTGTATTCTTACCCTGTTGTCTACCCATCTCTTCCTCCAATCAGAACAGGTGGAGCCTGTGTTTCAGTAGCATACGTTTTCTTCCAATTGGTGTAGTTGGAGGCTGTGGCTCAGTTGATCACTCCTTCAGGTGTAGGCAGAGGAGAGCTTTTGGTGATCATTCCTCCGGGTACCTACGGGCCCAAGGCACCTGGTCATTCCTCCTGGTGTTTACAGGACTGGGCTGAGGCTCTAGTAGTCAGATAATTTCTGGAGGCCACTGCTGTCATTGTGGCCTGCCGTGCTGCTGCTCACACTTCTCCTCCCAGTGGTCTTGATTTTTGGTTTTTTATGTTTATTTTATTGTATTAATAGATTTATTTATTTTATATCTTGGCTACAGTTTCCCCTCCCTTCTCTCTTTCCAGTCTTCTCCACACCCTCCTTTGTTCCCACCCCCTAATCCTTCTCAGTTTCTGTTTAGGAAAAGGCAGGTCTCCACGAATATCAACAAAGCATGGCATATCAATTTGCAGTAAAAGTAAGCACCTCCCCATGTATTAAGGCTGGCCAAGGTAACCCAGTATAAGAGTAGGGTCCCAGAAACCAGGAAAATAGTCAGAGACAGTCCCTTCTCCCATTATTAGGAGTCCCACAAGAGGACCAAGCTACACAATTATAACATATATGCAGAGTACTTAGGTCAGTCCTATGCAGGCTCCCTGTGAGCCCAGGTTGGTTGATCCTGTGGGTTTTCTTGTGGTGTGACAAAGGACTGTTTTATTCTTTCCTTAACATCTTGCAGCTTGACTAATAGTAAACTTCAAGTAACTACTGAAGAAATATTAAGTTCTCAGAATACTTCACAGTTATTTTCTAATATTACTTATACTTCTTCTTGTATTACATACTGTATTCTGATATTGGAAGTCGCTTGGAAATTAATATGTGTAGAAGAAGTATGGCACTTTCTCGAAGCTTATTGGAGATTATAACCATAGTAATACACTGCAGGGGTAGCGTATGAGGTCCTTCTGTTTATGTGTTGCTTTCATTGGTTAATGAATAAAGCAACTGCCTTGACCTTTTGATAGGGCAGAACTTAGGTAGACAGGAAAAATAGAACTGAATGCAAGGAGAAAGAAAGGTGGAGTTGGAGAGAGACACCATGGACTAGACGTGCTGAGACTTTGCTGGTAGGCCACAAACTCGTGGTGATATACAGATTAATAGAAATGGGTTAAACTAATATATAAGAGTTAGCCAATAAGAAGATAGAGATAATGGGCCAAGCAGTGATTTAATGAATACTGTTTCTGTGTGGTTATTTTGGGGCTAAGTTAGCCGGACAGCCGGGAGGAACAAGCGGCCTGCTCCTTCCAACACAGGGGTGGAATAGACACATAATAGTAATAAGGTGGAGATTGGTAGAAACATGCTTATAAGAGTTGCACGCGACTGCCAGGGCCTAGAGAGAGAGCTCAGTAGGTAAAGTGTATGCTATATAAGAATTAGATCAACATACCTGTAAGTGCTGGGTGAAATAGTATACATATGTAACCTCAGCACCAGATAAGGTGGAGGCAGGACGATTCTCAGCACTCACTGGCCTGCCAGTCTTCAAACTTCAGGTTCCTGCCTGAAAAAAATAAAATAGATATCAGTAGAAGAAGACACTTGATGTTGACCTTCAGCCTCTATATGCACATGCACACACACAAACATATACACACTTAAATACTATCCCACACCTACAAAGAACATGCCAGACATAAACTTCCTCTGTTGCAAAGAGTCCCAGGAATATGAGACGGGAAGATACCTTTGGTTATTAATCTTAGTGTCTTTGTCTGTAAATGTGCATGAGCATACCATATTCTAGGATTCTCTTAAGACTTAAGAAGGTTATGAAAGTGTTTTATATACTCTGAAGTCTTCATCAGTAAAAACTATCACTATCACTATGCTGTAGGAAGCCCAAGAATAGAAGAGTAAAATTTCCATTGCTTTCCCCAGGAGCTTGAGTTATTCTTTATGACTTGTGACTAGTTTTTATCATTGGAAGATGAAATTGAAGGTTCTGAATGTATTACCTTTCCCCTACCTTCAGGAGATATTGTGGAAGAATGGAAGGTCAAGAGTTGGCTTTGGGAAGACTATAGACTTTGTTAAAGCTGTATCATATTAGCACATAGCTGTTACTGCCTGATTACGCTTCATAGAGGTCAATGGAAAGAAGACAGAGTGCAGGATGTATTTTGTTTGAGTTATTTATTTCATTTTTATTGAAGCCATTGGTCAAAATGAATTGATCCTAGAGCAAGGTTGCGACTTGATAGGGATTACTATTTGTGCTTTATCCTATAGTTAGTGTAAAACAGTGATGGCTTTTGTTAGAGTCTGACTTGATCAGTGCAGTGCTCATTAAAGTATAGCAAGTATGGAGAGGAAAAGTGTGTACAGCTCTGATGTATTAGAAGCTTGAAATAAAGAGAATCTGAGCAGTGAAGAAGCAGTGAAGATTTGTGGTTTCAGGATACAGTTCTGGGTTAAAGAAGCTCATAGACTTCATGCTCCTTATTCTACTATTTCTTCTAAGATGTTCTTTTATGAGCTTTAAAAAGATCACATTGTAAAATGACATTCATAAAATACACAAGTAATGATTATATAGCTCCATAAATTTTATGAAGTATGTGTGATGCAGGTCAAGATATATTACTAGCTCCTGCACAACCTCTACAATACCCACTCTCATCATTTCTTCTTCAATGGATGGCCACTTGTTTTACTTCCTTCATTGTATATTAATTTTGCCTATTTTATAAAAGCAGAATCATGCACTATAACTTCTTTTTTATCTGGTTGTGGTGGCTTAAATAGGAATGGCCCCACAGACTCATGTGTTTGAATGCTTGGCTCATAGGGAGTGGTACTATTAGGAGGTGTGGTCTTGCTGGAGGAAGTGTGCCATTGTAGAGGTGGGCTTTGAGGTCTCATATATGCTCAAGCATTCCTAATGTGAGAGTTCACTTCCTGTTGCCTGTGGATCAAAATGTGAAACTCTCAGCTGCTTCTTCAGCACCATGTCTGGCTGCACGACACCATGTCCCACCTTGATGGTAATGGACTAAACCTCTGAAACTGTTAACCAGCCACAATTAAATGTTTTCCTTTATAAGAGTTTCTGTGGTTATGGTCATGTCTCTTTATAGCAATAGAAAACCCAACTAAGACACTGGTTTTGTTAGTTTGACCATATCTTCATGAGACTCATCTGTTTTCTTTTACACAGCATTAGTTTAGTCTCTTTCATTGCTGATTTGTATTTTTATGTGACTATACCACAATTTATCTATTCTATTATTGTTGTATATTTAAATTACCCAAGAGACCTTACTACTAAATTGTTGGTCACCTTGTCTTCAGGTTTCCTAATATCTAAATATAATATGTTGATTAGGTCATTTCTGGACTCTTTTTAGAGTCTATGGTGAGAAGACCCACATGGGGTATATGTAGTGTCCTTTGCATATTATTTTAGCCAAAACAACTCTGGTTCAGTTGTTACATGTGTTGCTGAGCTTCTTCCTGAGATTTCAGTTAAAGCTAAATATGTGTGCCAAATAATGTGTTTGATTCTCTCTATTAGAAGGTAGAAGCTCTCTACTAAGGGTCTCATTACCTGAGTGAAAGATTATGAATGGTAAAATTGAAATAAGTAAAATATTTGCTTTTAATTTTTATTTACACATACACAAGGCCTTATATTGTCATTTGATCATAATAGGGGAATAGAGAGGAAATTAATTAGTTTGCCAGGAATAGATGGTTAGTAAAGGATTAACAGAAGGAAACATTTGGGCTGGATTTAAAGGAAGAGAAGTTGACTGAGTGGATTGGGAGACTGAAGGAAAATGTATTTCAGGAAGAGGAATGAAGCAGGAAAGCATGGAAAGACATTGCCATTTTGGAATACTGTGTTTAATGTGGATATTGTTTATTATGGAAAGGACATGACTGAGGAACAGTAGGAGATAAGATTGGGAGTATCCCTGGGCTCCTTTATAAAAGGTTTTTAATATTATAGTGGTTATAGCTAATAAAGAATTATAAGTATCTTGGATGAATATTGAGCTCTACTAGATGAAACCAACTTAGTTAAATATCTTGGTGAGTGAAAAGTCAAAAGGTTCAATAAAGAAATAAATGTGAAGTATGTTCTGCTTATAGCAGGTGAGGAGTGCACCAGGGTATTCACAAAGTAATCTCTCTGTGTAGGTAGAGGCTGCTTATTTGTTCCTGGCTGCCCAGATTCAAAATAACCACACAGAAACTGTATTAATTAAACTACTGCTTGGCCTATTATTGGCTATCTCTTACATCTTAAATTAACCCATCTCCATTATTTTATATTTTACCACGAGGCTCTTGGTTTACCAGCAAGTTTATAGCTCATCTGTCTCCTGTGGTGACTAAATGGCATCCCACTGACTCTGCCTTTTCTCTCCCAGCATTTGGTTTAGTTTTCCTGCCTAGCTCTACTCTGCCCTATCACAGACCAAAGCAGCTTCTTTATTCATTAACCAATAAAAGCAGCACATATACAGAAGGACTTCCCACATCATCTCTTAACAAAGAAAACATAGACTTTTGTTGAGGAATCTGTACTCATTCATATAGGAAAGCAAAGGTAGGGGTGAGCACATTTCTGAGCATGCTCATTTAAGATACACACTTCGGAGGCAGGCATAGTGGTGCATGCTTTAATCCAATCAATTGCAGGGTGATATTTGTGAGTCCAAGGCCAGCCTGGCCTGCATAGAGTTCCAGAATATCCAGGCCTACATAGAGAGATCTTGTCTCAAACAAACAAACAAAAACAAACATTTCTAAGCATAATTAGTTCAAAGTCATAGAATACATGTTTACAAAAGAAAGATGCTGGACACTTCTGAGCATGCTCAGCTTAAGGTCACAGAGCCCGCCCCAGTGCTAGACAGAGAATGTAATATTGTAATGAGCAACGTGTACTCCAGATCATGTAAAGAATGAGGTCACGGTAACTTGGTGATCTTAGCTGATTCCTTTTGTCTCTCCAAAGAGTGTTAGCTGAATAAAATGAAGAACTTTGAAGGTACATTTAAAAGATATCTTTAAAGGAGCAGCAGCTTTCTCACTGTAAGGGCTAGAATTTGCCTCTGAAGGTACCTGCCTCACTTAGGAGCTAAGAGACACAGGACACACACACACACACACACACACACACACTCCTCAACATTTGGATGTTAACTCAGGGGCTGTGTTAGACTTGGAAGTGATGCTGATTAGAGAAAGGCTTGATGATACAAGGTCTACACTAATTTCATCTTAGCTCAAGGGCATTGGATGTATGTTTATCACATGTATCAAACAGAGGGGTAAGGAGTTGGAGGCTGTGCCGAAGAGCAGCAGTCTCACACTGATAAATTAGCAGTGCCCTGACTTTTTAAACTCATTAGAGTTAGAGAATTATAGTTTAACTTCCTATGTAAAAATTAGAGTAGGCCTCCTGGCTCATTTTCCAGCTCCTTTCCATAAGGGACCTCTTCATTTTGTCCCCAGAAACATGTGTATTGTAATGTGCTCCATTTATGGTAATTGGAGCATGCCTTTCCATTTTCCTGTCGAATACCCATGTTCCCTGTCTGTTGATCTTCAAAGCCTCATATAATGAGCCTATGAATTACCTTAGGTTGGAAGTCAGATTCCTAATTAAACACATATAAAGAATATTTCACTCATTAACCTTTTTATTTTTTAATTATTTGTGGTTTCCAGGTGTCTCTGGATCCTGTGCAATTTCTGTCCTGGTTAAGAAGAGCTTCAAATTGGGGTACAATGTCTTGCTAGATGGGAGAAAATGCCATTTCACTCACTCACTGATCACCAGGAGTGAACCAGTGGTTGTTGAGATGTTACTGCTAATAGGCACTATGTGTTACTCCTCTGAATGCTTGTGCTTTCAGAGGGATCATCTCCATTTCACACGTGAGCAGTGGATGGTCAAACTTCCCGAAGTCTGGCTACAAAGTGGTGAATGAGGACCTGCATTTAGGTGTGAGTTCCTAACTTGTGTCTTTGAACTTCATTACTTTGACAGCAGAATAGTTATGCTGTTAAACAAAACTTTTATAGGTTGGAGAGAAAGTTTAGGAGGAGAACTTTAGGGTCAGAAGAAGGGTTTTTGAGAATGAGCACTTGCTGAGAATTGCAGCCTTCATGAAGTTATACAGAGTTGAGTGGGAAGCAGGTCCAGTACTTCTGTACCTTGGGGATGAAGCTTTATGCCAGGACTGCGGGTAAGTTAGATAAGTTCCAGATGTGAAGCAGAGCAGGGCACATGAAACAGTGATCCAAAGCTTGGGCATTTTAAAATTGAGACATTATTTACATATTGTAAAAGTCACTACTTAAACATATAATTAATTGGTTGTAGTATATTCATAAGGTTATGTAACTGTCAGCACTATCTAATTCCACAATCCATTCCTCACCCTCAACACAAACCACATACCTCTGGCCATCACCCCTCAGTTTTCCTTACCCAGTCCTAGGCAAACAGTAAGTCTGTTTTCTTTCTCTCTCCTAGACATTTCACAAAAATGGAATAATACAGAGTGTGGCTCTTTGTGTCTGGCTTCTTTCATTTTAGCCAAACATTTCAAGGTTCTTCCACATTTTAGTATTTCAACCTTCCCCCCCCCCATTTTTTTGAGCTTTTTTGTTTTTGTTTTTTTGTTTTGTTTTGTTTTAATGAGACAGGGCCTCTCTGTGTTGTCTTGGCTGTTCTGGAACTCCCTATGTAGACCAGCCTGGCCTTGAACTCACAGAGATCTTCCTGCCTCTGTGTCCTGAGTGCTTGGTGGCACATGCCACCATGTCTGGATGGAATTCTTTTCTTTTTACACACTGTCCCCTTGTGTACAATATATACCAATTTTACTGTATTTTTAAAACCTAGACCTCGTTTAATGTGCGCGTGACTTGTTTCCATTTTGTATATTGTGAATGATGCTGCTGTGAGCATTTGTTCACGGTGGACATCCTCTTCCTGTCTCCCTCTTCTCTTCCTTCTCCTCTTCCCCTCTTCAATTTTAGCTCTTCTTCTTCTTATTTCTTCTCGCTCTCTTTATCTCCTGCCTCCTTTCTTCCTCACCCACCTAACTTGAAGTACTCTTAAGTACATGTAAAGGAGTAGAGGCGCTGGGTCTGTGTGTAACATTTTGAGGAACTGCCAGACTGTTTCCCAGTAGTGACTGCACCATTTTACATTTTATGTGGGTCCCTACCATCAATTTCTTAATCCTTGACACTAGTTACTGTTTTTTAAAAACAAATACTATTATAGCCATCCTGGTGTGTATGAATTGATGTCTCGGTGGTTTGGGCTTACATTTTCTTAATTATGAGTGATGTTAAAGATCTTTTGATATGCTTACTGGATGTTCATGTATTTTAATCTATGCAGTTCTTAGTTTAGTTTAATTAGATGGGATTTTTTTCATTGCCTTGTAAGAGCTCTTTATATGTTGTAGGTACAAATTCCTTACTAGATGCATGATTTTTGCTGCTATTTTCTACCTTTCTTTGATCTGTCCTGGCACTTTAGGTAGGCCTGAAGTGCAAGTTTTAAATTTAAATTTATAGTTCAATTTATTGGTTTTTAAAAAATTATTTTGTTGCTTGTTTTGTGTATGTATAAGAAACTGTTGTTGAGGCTGGAGAGATGGCTGCAAGGTTAGGAGTGAATACAGCTCTGGAAGAGGACAAAGGGTGGGTTACATCACAACCCTGGATTCCAGCTTCAGGATCCAGTGCCCTCTTCTGTCCTCTGCACTGCACTCACACGTACACACACACACCCCACAATTAAAAGTAAAAATGATATATTTGAAAAAGAAACTATTATCAAGTGAAAATTCACAAAGATTTATACCTGTATGCTTTTTATACCCTGAGGGATTCAACCCAAGATCTTGCACAAGTTAGGCAAATACTTTATTGCTGGGCTACACCCCTAGACCTAACAACTACACTGGCTTTCAATGCTTTTTATAGCTTTATCTCTTCCATTTGGGCCTTTGAATCATCTTACCTGAATTTTTGTTTATAGTGTGAATTAGGAGTTCAGCTTCATTCTTTAAAATGTAAAAATGTGTGTGTGTGTGTGTGTGTGTGTGTGTGTGTATGTGTGTGTGTGTGTGTGTGATTCCTGAACCTTTTATATTTCACTCAACAAAGGGGTGGGGAAGGAAATATAGTTAAAGGAAAAGGATGTTATCGATAGAATAACCAGGCATCATTTATCCACCTAGAGATACTAGGGTAGCATGTGCTTCTCTGTCTCTTCTATATCCTGTAACTGGGAGGTAATTTCTTAAAACTGGAACATGGGGAAGAGAAACAAAGATGAAGATCTGAAACAGATTTTGTTTCTGCTCAGAAGAGATAGGGATGGGTGTGGGTGTGAGAGCTCATGTGTCCAGGCATCAAAACTTGGCAGAGAGCTTACTAAGAGCAGATGGAGTGAGGATTTCATTGCCTGACAGACTGACTCAGACTTGCCTCCCTGCAACCAGCCACCACTGGGGATGGTTTGCATCTCTGGCAAGAACTATAGGATCATGCTATTACTCCTCCTGCTCTACTAGTGGAGAATGCAAACTCTCCAGAGAAGAGCTGTCCCGTGTTCTGTAAGGAGCTGATGTGTTTGTCCTAGGTCCTCAGGAATGATGACTGGTGGTATGGGCATTTCTTAGTCTAACGTGTAAACAGGCTAAAGTGGCTCCTACGATCCATATTGCTTTAGAGAGGACTTTTAAATTGGATTGGAGCTTGCATATGTGTTCTCCCAGCTCCTTCTCTGCCCTTGATTTATGAGAAATAGGAAATGGAGGCTGTTGAACGGTCTAGTGGTTGGCTTAGTGGAGTCAGTGTAGGACATGCTGTGAGTGGGTGGTGGGGGACTAGAATTATTGTCTAAGAAGTAAGCAGCTTTTCAGAAATTACAGAGTTTTCCACCAGTCACGATTTTAGAAACTTGTGAAGACGAGCATGCTTTGGATTAGTTTGTGTCCTTGCCTTAGCTTCTCCCTTGCTAATCTAGGCTGGAAATGCTGCCAAGCTCTTCCCAACAGATCCCTGCTTTCATCATGGCACACTCTATTCAGCTGCCCCAGTGCCTGCTGATCTGCACCAAGTCCATCATATTGCCTAGCTTTGCAGTTTATGTCTAGTCATGTTTCTTGTCTTCCTTCCCAGCATTTGTCATTTGCTCTTGGCAGGCTCATCTCCTCTCTATCCCCCAAGATGGTGTATTAATCTATTCTTGTACCTCTTTCTCAAAACATTTCTTCCTGCTCTAGCTAAATCCTGTCTGTCCTGTAAGATTTAGCTTAACTTCATTCTCCTTCAAGCTATTATAGGTTAATATCTTCTCTACTTATCAGACATATACAGTAATCTTCAAATAATTTAATGGCAAAGGGCGTCATATTTTAAGTGTATTAGTGTTAACTATGAGCCATTTGAAGTCACAGAATGTGCTTCTTTTTCTTACTCCTGCTGATATTAAAGATGGTGCCATGGCTGGAGAGATGGCTTAGCATTTAAGGCTGTGTACTGCTCTTGCAGAGATCTGAGTTCCTAGTATCCACATTCCAGGGGACCAGGCACTCTCTTCTGGCCTCCATGGGTATTGCACTCATGTGCTCAAACCCACATTCAGAAAAATGAAGGTCCTTTAAAAAGATGGCAAGGGACTAGAGAGGGCTCAGTAGTTAGGAATGTGTGCTACTCTCCAGAGTAGTTTGTTCCTCAGTGAGACTCCCTCCCTTGGGGAAACCAAAATTTTCATTTGCAAGTGGTTATAAAGTGGAGATAGCTTCTGGGTTAGAGATGGGGGCATATGTCCATTTCTTCTTCAGCTCTAGGCCTCCATCTGATGCAGATCTGTGCAGACCCCATGCATGCTGCCTCAGTCTCTGTGAGTTCATATGTACATCAGTTCTGTTGTATTTAGAAGGCCTTGTTTCTTACGCAGTAGTAGATGGCCAACAGGAAATTGAACTTAATATCTGTGAAGGGTCTTTTACTCATAATGTTGGGTGAGGGCCTTTTTTTTTAATTTCTAAATCCTCCATCTCTTTTTTTTTAACCCTATTGATTCTTTGAATATTTATTAAGTTTCTGGTTTAATGTCTTTATGGGATTCCTGAGTGTGATCTCTGTGTCAATAAATGTTTCTTGCACCTTTTCTTGGACTCTTTTCTTTCTTTTTGTTTTGTCCTATTCTGATGTGGTTTTGTTTTTATCATTATCCCTTAGAAGCCTGTTAGTTTTCTAATGAGAGACAGAAAGAGGGTGGGGAGATGGGAAGGAAGATGGGGAGATGGGAAGAATATAGAGAGGAGAAACTGGAATCAGGATACATTATAAGAAAGAAAAACCTATTTTCCATAAAAGAAAAATATTCAATAAAAGAAAAAACAAAAACAAACAAACAAAAAAATGAATGTGTACTACTCTTGCGGAGGATCTGAATTTGGTTCCCAGATATATCTGGCAACTCACAACTAATCATAACAATAGCTCCAGATGATCCAATACTTCTGGACTCCTCAGACACTCGTAGACATATACACATAGCTCTACACACACACACACACACACACACACACACACACACACACACGGTACAAAAAAAAGCTTTATTTTATTCTATTTTTTATTTTTTGCTTTTTTTATTGATATTTATTGAGCTCTACATTTTTCTCTGCTCCCCTCCCTGTCTCTCCCCTCCCCTTTCAATCCTCCCCCAAGGTCCCCATGCTCCCAATTTACTCAGATCT